>QKZZ01001112.1:0-13130 GCA_003521265.1 Cetradonia linearis
GAACGGAGACGGTTTAGTTCTTCGGGGGCGATGGGGAAGCGGATCATTTGTTCGACTGCAGGACAATGTCAGGGTGGATAAAGAGGTAGCAAGGGGGAGAGTATGTGTACTCATGACGTCGACTGTGTTTGCGGGACAGGCGAGGCTGTCGGGGTCATTTTTGAGGACGTCGGCCGTTTTGAAAATGCCCTGGATGGAGCAGGCTTTGACGTTGAATTGGTAGTTGCAGAAGCAATCTCTCCTAGAAAACCACGGCCATCAGCTCTCTACTTCATTTTTTCGCACATGGCCCTATGAGTACTACTGCTGCTTACCTCTCTTCTGGTGAGAAATTCCAATCCGTGACAGCACCGTAACCCAAGTCCTTCCTAATCAGTACATTAATGCTGCCAATGACATGCCTCATCATGCTATCTCCGACAATAATGACCTTCTCAAATCTGTTCAAGATCTCGCAAACCTCTTCCGTCGTAAACCAACGCATGTCACAATCTCGAGGCATGTACGGCGCATCATTGCCGATGCGACCTCCAGAAGACATCGCCGTGATCATGGACTTACGGTCAGGGCACAGGGGTGCAAATGGTCCATGGAGATCTAAAGACGAGATGTTGCATGTATTGCGGTATTTGTAGCTTGTGAAGGTATCAATTGTATCTGGATAACGGTGTGGCAATGGCTCAGGAGGCTGAAAAGCCGCATTGGGAACGAAGGTCGCATTGTACGTAATTGGACTTGTAAGGTAGGCTGGACGATGAGGCTAGATGGTCCTGTTAGTCTTGTGTAGAAGTATGAGGTGCTAGATGGCAGGTACTGAGTCTAGAGTAAAAGAGAATAATACGTGATTTAGGACAGAAAAGACCAGAAGACCTCCGATTAAGAGCGCAATTCGCCGTGGCGTGAAATGCCATGGCCGTCTTTTTGAGGGTGGCGACCAGGATGTAGTGGACCACGTTGGAGAAACAGCCACTGGTGTTGAAGGATCCGGTCTTTCCTTATAGTATGCCATTCTTTTTGTGTTGTTCATGCTCCACTTCGAAGAAGGGCTCTGTGCTTGTGGCAAATTTGCATGACGAGGGATCAATCAAGGGATATACGCGATCACTCCAATGATAGCAAGTACGTGAGAGACGCGTAAGAGTGGGGGAAAGTGCTTGTAAGTAATGGGAGAAATAGATGTCGGCCCTTCTGTTGTCAACACCGACAGGGTTTGAGCAGAGGGAATGGCACAGACTGAAGGCTTTTAACCAATAGCGTCCCACATCAACATCCAGAGGAAAGACTTTGCGACAGAGAGCACGTTTCATTTGCCAGGAGTGAAGCTCAATGTCACGATTGTGCGCTCCACAGCATTTCAAATTGCAGTGGTCAATTGCGCTTTGTCAATCCATGTTTCACAGCAGCGAGCATGTCCGTGAACCAACCACCCCAGCTTCTTAGCTCCGCTACTCGATTCAAGATCCTGATCATATTTCGCACAAATATGTCGCTGTCTTCAAAATCATGAGCATAAATTTCCCATATAGCTTTCTTCTCGCCGGCTTCGTCTTCCCTTTCCACCAACTCCATCTCTCCATCTTCACCCTGTGCCACCTTGACTTTCGGTCCAACTATTACTGCCCGCCCTGCAACGCGAGGATCAGCCACGAATCGGGTTGCAGCCTCGACCACATCCTCAGGCTTCCCAACTGCACCACCAGCGAGCAGCATTCTTCCGGCAGTGGTAACGAGGGGCGTGTCAATGAAATATGGACATATGAGGTTGACTCGTACCCCATGCATGAATGACGAAGACCGGAGATTTCTGAACAGTCCCACAACGGCGTGCTTTGATGTAGCATACAATGTCTGTGCTGGTATGGGGGCGAGCCCAGCCATAGAACTCACTAACAGGAGATGCCTGTCTCGATGAGTCTGACAGGGGTCGCAGGATGAATTGTAGGGGGATGAGATCGGATTCCTTGGTAGATAGAAGAGCGCCAAGTGCGTGGTGTATAGAACACCAGTGAGGTTGACATCTAGAACTGCGAATTTGGGAGCTGGTGGGTTAGGGCCATCAAGCCCCACGGGGCTTTCAAGTTTGGGGTCTGCTTCAGCAATTCCAGCATTTGCTACCACACTATCGATGCCACCGTGAGGGCTCACTCTGACTGCATCTTTGAAGAATTGAACTTGGCTCTGCCAGTCTGTGACATCGCAATGAAAGAAGTGTAGATTTGCATTTGCCGTCTCTTTCTTTACATCACGAACAAGCTGATCTCCTTTCTTGACATTCACATCTCCAATTACCACGGTGGCCCCTGCTGCAGCCCATCTCTTGAAGTAGCCAGCTCCGAAGCCTGAAGCACCCCCTGTTATGACTATCGTCTTGTCCTTCATCCAGATATCATCCGCAGCCTTATCCCCTTCGAGTGGAGGAGACTGGTGCACGGCTGCCTCAACGGGATATTTCGATGCTCGAGGCATTCCGTAAGAGGGCCCAAGAATTATGCGTGGCTCATCATGGAATCAAGGGTGGGAGTCAACTCGAAACCCTGTTCTGCGAACCAAAATATATTCCTCGCACTTGCTCATTAGCCTGACCTCCCCCGATTTACGCCCTCTGATTGGGAGGGATCTGATGAAAGCCATTGCGATTAAACCAATCGCCCCCCCGGCAAAAGTTTCGCCCTAATTGTGGCTTGCCAAACCCCGATGCAACGTTGAATACAAAGTTGTCGAAGATATTAGCATGAGATTAGTTGGAAGATTGCGCTGTGGCCCGTATGACCGCAATCTCATATAAGACGAGCCGTATGGTCAGCGGCTATGGCTCTCCGCGGTGGGATTCGTCCTTGGCAAAGCTCCAGATAATCGCACCCAACATTGGTTGAAATTGTGTTACGATCCTGGACAGCCGTTCACTCGTGACCAGCTACCACCTCCACGTATCTCTTTCGCTATGACTAGAGCTAACAATGAGTACACTTGGCCAATGTTGTCCGATTTTCTCTACGACCTGCAAGCTATTACCGTCATCAAAATGTGGCCCCGCCTCGTGTGCTTCGGACTTTGTTTGTATGTGCAAGTGCTATTGGTGCGGCAGTATCGGAGCCAAGATCAAGTACATATCATTGGAGAACTTCGAACTCTACACCACCCCCTGTTACGTCGTTTGTGATTTCACATGAAAAGCGATGCGTCCTCTACATGGCAACTTCTACAGTTCGATGGCTGTGGTGAGACATACGACGCGGGATGATTAGATCAAGCTCGATATCAAGTGACTTCGCCAAGCTCTATACTATGTTCCTTTGGCATAACAAGGACTCTTTCCGGCCCACATGTTCAACGGGCCCTGTACAGCTCCGCCGAGGCACTAGCTGGGGCCGATTAGATTATTGGGAATCGTTGTGCCTCTTTCTAACCATTCCGTAAAGCATCTATGCTGGATACACAACCCTTTTACACTGCTGCAAAACGTTATCAGCCCCCATGATACGTTAACATTCAACCTACCTGTTACGAGCATGCTAGATGCAGCCCGTCTCGTACCTGGCCCAGCCGCGTCTTCACGAACAGTGTGCGAGGTGGTGACAGTGATCCCATAGGATTAGTTGATCATAACAAGTTGACGAGAATGATATGAAAGAATAAATTCTCCGCGAGTTGGCCAATGACAGATTTGTTATTCAACGGCGCGGCTCCGCTCCTAATGTTACGATTGGACTATCTGGTATTGATACTTCTCGTCTGAATATTTTGAAGGTCTGCACCTGGTACGTATACCCGTCTCACCTCACCAAACGGTGTAGTCGCTGACTTGACTGCCGCAGGGATCTCAATCCCAACAATATTAGCGTTCAGTACGAGTTCACCGATTGTCCAACTCAGAGCGGCTTCGCTGTCGGCGAGTGCATAGGAGGTGACATTGAGAACATACGAGTCAACGTTCCATATCCGTATATTGAGAACCATCTGACTTATAACAAATGAGATCTTGCTTACGACTTCTGCTTTGGGAGATCTGATATCTTACCTGGTGGAGCGCCGTGATCCCAATTGCAGGAAACTTTGTTTCCCCAGCAGCCAAGTCTCGCTCTCCCCACATTCTTATCTATATTGTCCATCCGCACAGTGTATTTCGAATCGATATTCTGTACGTAATTCACAGACAGAATACTCTCAATGATCTGTGGAGCTAGACTCTTCGAATACATACTATGATCCAAGTCTTACCATTTTCCTTTTCCAACCGAGCACTGTTCACCTAAAGTACTGCACAATAGGTACACGGACTCTGGTACGTCACCTGCGGCAGAACTCTCCTTCGTCCTTCCACTCTGCCACTCAATTTGGCTGATTAACACAGGCACCAGGGCACATTATGACGATAGACACGAGAAGCTCGTCCCGTCTACGGGGCCTTCCAGCACGGCTTCCATGCTATCGATCCTAGACCTTGAAACTGGGGTGTGAATAGTGGTTCGCGCCGCTAAAGTTTGGTTTTTTGAAAGAAATGATTGGCATTGCCGGGACGGGGACGGCAGGCGTTCAACAAGAAGGGGTCAACCCCCCCATTTGGACGGGTAGACTTGTTTCAACCCACTAAATTGAAGTGTATAGGTACCTGGGGTTGGAAAAGTGGGGTTTGCACGGCTCTTCACCTTACGTCAGATAGGCAATATCTTTAATCCAAGTTCAATCTGGAAACAACGTTAGAAATATCGCAGATAGGAACCCCTAAACGCCATGCTATCTGAGTGAATACTAATGCTAGAAAATGAGGACGATCGTGGCATTTATATGTCAGATGACGAGAGCAGAATGCCCACAGTTATGCCATGGAAGTGGATATTGAGCCACCAAACAGTAACGGCGGTTAGATCCATATACACTTCTGTTTCCGAATCATTCATAGTTGGGTTTGTATCAAGTAATACTCCTTATCTGACATAGAGAGTGTTGACTTCGCTGCACGGCGAACAGCAACGGCCGTAACCCTATTTGATTTCTAGTGAAAATTCTTTACCATACTCCTAACCACCTCCATATCTCCTTCAACACCACAGATTCAGAACGTGAATAACATTCATCTACCAATGGGTATCAACAAATGCAAAACCTCCGACCAGGCCTGCCTCGCTGGTATGCCTGATGAAATCCTTTTATCCATACTCAGCGACCTGGTCCATTTGAACGCGCCAATCAAAGTCAAACCCCTCTGTAGCGAAAGTCCACAACACAGCATAGCCATTGTACTAGTGTCAAAGCGACTCCGTGCTCTCGCAATAGAGGTATTGTACAAGGAAAGTTGCTTTGCCATTGAGGCAATTCCTCCAAGCCCGTTGGGTCAGCATCAGCGCGGCTGTCCACAACCTCATTACCTGGAGTCGAGAGTTTTTAAAGCTGGTCGCGAGAAAATCCAGCATGTTGAAATCAACAACGGGGAGTGCAGGCTGTGGTTGGTCAAAGAATCGTTCGAGAGCTATAGAAGCCAATACACAGAAGATTGCGGAAGCAATCTTAGCAACCTGATGTCAAGCCTCCGAAAGAACGTATCGCGACTGGTCAGAGTCGATTTCGCCGCGGAAAATATTCATCAACACGATGTGCTCATGGCAACAAGCATCGCTGTTCGCTTTTTAAAGCAGCACCTGCCGAATGTTAAAGAATTCAGCATCGTCAGCAGGAATGAACCCAGCTTGAGAACTGGACCTCCCCACTCAATCGAACGCGTCGTGTTAGAGTCCTTCAGCAGAAACGAGGATAATGGAAATTGGAAAATGATCACTGGGGTTTTGGAGGAGTCTGAGGAGAAAGCTGATGGAGACCGAGGCTCTGCGATTACTCCATGAGACCTGTAATATAAAAATGATACTTTCGTGTCTTAATAATCTGACACTAAGTATCTCAAAACCTGTCATCAAACTCTCTCTTCCGTCGCAATCGTCATTTCTCCCTCATCCTTCACCACCCTCTCAGCGAAATAACCCCTACTAAACAAAAAGATCTCTAGCGCTAGCGTAACCGGAAACATAAGCCTATATCAAACAATCCCTTAGACGTCAGCATGTATTCCCAAACAACTTTCTGCACCACCCCAATCTAAAAAGGGAGAAAGAACATCGCCCACTCACGAATTACACACCCCCGTCGCAAAAACCACCTTCTGCAACTTACACGCCTGGCTTGCCTCCCCCATGCCCACAGCCACCATCTGCATCCCGGTCAACAAACCCTCACATTTCCTCGTCGACCCCCTCGTCAGCACCGCAATCGCAATGCTACCTGCCGTAGCAAGAACATCCATGCCCATACTCGCGATCCCGAATGATCGCTTGGAGAAATGGAACCAGGTGAGCGGCATCCAGGCGAGGATGTAGATAGTTACGAAGGTTGCGATGCCGACGATGGCGGAGAAGGTGGAGGGGGAGGATTGATGGTGGATGTGGAGGATGGAGATGAGCCAAGCGTAGCAGGAGAGGGCGAGGAGGGAACCTATTAATTGGCCGCCGAGACTATTTGGGGTGAGAGGGTTAGTACCTGTGTTTCTGAGGAGAAAGCGCTTGAGTTCGCGAAGAGGTACTGTACTTACAGGTTCATCAAGAGGAATTTCCATGGTCCGCCTACTTTCTCAGTCGCTGCGAGAAGGGCCGAGAGCTGCATCGTGAATAACTTGTCTATAGAGAGATGATGAAGTTGATTATGTTGCAACAAAGGTTTCCATGTTTCAGTCAAAAGAGTATGTACACGGTTATGTTGTGGCAAATATGCTTAAAGAAAAGGAATGATGCAGGACTGCATCAGTATATAATGCATTTCGAGCTCCCACTACTTGCCTTTTGTGGTCGTCATGCTGTCCCTGATATGACCGCTTCCCGTTAGCAAAGCAAGCCTAGGTCTTTCATTGTCCTGCATGAGGAATGGATTGATCTGCTACCAAAGTATCTTTATGAGTTAAGGAGAGATCTTCACGGGAGGAGGAAGTGCCGAAAACTTGCGAAATAGCACAGGTGGGGATTTCGATCGCTGCCAAACTCTTGCGACTTCTTGGCAGCAAACGCTTGATGATCCTCACCTAATTTTAAATATATTTATTACCTATAGATATTTTCTAATTGCTTTAATGCAGCTTACCTTTATTTATATTTTATTTAATTAAAGATAAAATATTTTTCCTCTTAGATTACTTTTTAAGGTGGGGAGAGAGGTTCTGTAGCTTAAAAGTCAGCTGGGAGGGCTATTCTGTTTGGATAGTAACACAGAAAATTTGGTTTAATAGCTTAAAACTATTACAATAATATTATATTGACAGGTGGGATTTACAGAGCTTCAGTTTTCTACGTGTCTGATAAGAAGTAATATATGTTCAAAATTGGATAAGGGAAGTGGAACAATCGCTTGCTGCCAAGAATTGCGCAGGTCTCAATTTTAGCGCTGTAATATCTTGGAAGTGGAAGCCCTCGTCGAGCAAGACTTCCTTCCATGCCTTGCTGCTTGACAGCTATGTCCACAGACTCGAGCACTCTTGTCACGACTTTGAGAACCCTCGACGGCGAGACCACCCTAGATGCAGCTCTCGAAGAGGAGCAGGATATGCTCCGGCGATTGACCTACTGGGACAAGAGGATCAACTTCCTGGTCTATCTCCTCGATCATAGCACTGAGGTTGAGGCTGTCGTGTCGTATCACTTGGGTCTGAGTGAAACAGGAAGCTGTTACCTTACACCTCTGGACGACTGGATCCACGGGAGCTTCAATATGTGCCTTCCTGTTTACGTCAAAAATGGGAAAAAGCGTCTAGAAAAGCGATTTATGATCAGGTTTCCTCTACCATATAAAGTAGGCGAGGAGGAAATCTCTGGCAATGCGGAAGAGAAACTACGTTGTGAAGCCGCAACCTATATTTGGATTCAAGAGAATTGCCCCGACGTTCCCATTCCCCAGTTGTGGGGCTTCGCTTTCCATGACAATCAGTGCGTAAGACTATGCGAACCTTGGTACTTGGACGCTTATGGCTGATTGAATTTCTGTAGTTCACATCACTGGGAAGCATCCCTTGGTACGTCGGACTCATGGAATGTTGTCGCCGGCAATTACGCTCCTTATTTGGGTATCCTCCTATATGCCCATATATTTGCCGCCGGCAGCCGTATAGCCTGAAGCCAGGATATCTCCTCATCGAGTACATTGAAGAAGATGAGGGGGTCATGTTATCGGAGTCTTGGGAAGAGAAGCGGCAAGATAAAAGTCGAAGGACCAATCTGTTCAGAGACTTGTCCCGAATAATCCTTTCACTGGGTCGAATACCATTGGCGCGCATTGGGTCGTTCACCCTGGACAATACAGGAGTGCTAAGCCTCACAAATCGGCCCTTGACTCTGCGACTCCAAGAATTGGAGAATGGCGGAATACCGATCAACATGGCCCGAGGGAACACCTACACCGCTGTGGAGCCGTACATACTTGATCTCTTGGCATATCACGATAGTCGCCTACGATACCAACCCAATTCGATCAATGACGAACTGGACTGCCGAGCACAAATGGCCGCTATAACGGGAATGCGCGCGGTCTTGCCTCATTTTATAGATCGCGATCTTCGTGATGGGCCTTTCCTCTTCACCCTTACGGATATCCACCAGAGCAACGTCTACGTTGACGAGCAATGGCATATTAAACGTCTTATAGACCTGGAGTGGGCATGTTCATTGCCGATGCAGATGCAGAATCCTCCCCATTGGTTGACCAGCCAGGCCGTGGATCATCTGGCAGGAGAGCATTTTACAGAATTTGAAAAAGTTCGTAAAGAGTTTATGGAAGCTTTTGAACATGAAGAGAAGCTACAGAATGGATGGAAGCTTCAGGGAGATAATGACGATCTGCCGCGCGCACGTACTATGAGGAGAACATGGGAAACTGGAAGCTTCTTCTACTTTCATGCCTTAGATTCGACCACCGGACTTTTTAATTTGTGGGGACGAAACATTCAGCCAAGGTTTTCGAACGTGGGTAATCTCAAGAATGAATTGAATCGACATCTAGCACCCTATTGGTGTATTGACACAGAGAATGTTATAGCTGCCAAGATGAAAGATCGAGAAGCATACATTGGGAAGCTCGGAGACATTTTCAAAGGCAAAACCCAGGTCTCTCCGTTATGATTCATGATCATCAAGAGAGCACTCGGATTCTCCACTCCACCGCCCTCGGGATCTTCTGCCGCATGTCTCCGGCTCATATTTTGGCAGACTTTCTCCCTCTGCATCATTTCTTTTGCTCCGTGCTGATATCCTGAGGGCCACTCTTGCCTTGGTTTGATGACTCTGCGGCTGCCTTGTCTCGTCTGTCTTGGGCGCTTTTACCAGAACTGGACAGCTGAATCAGGGACTTCGCATTGCCACGGATGCCGTAATTCGCCGCCTGCTCCAGGTGTTGTGATGTTGAACGCTTGTCAGGCGTTTTGGCGAGAAGAAAGCTGGCCGGAGTGGAAATGAGCCTGCCGAAGAAAATTATCAGTCAATTTGGTTTGAGGACAGAATACAGCACGAGAAGGCAAGAGTCATATTTGAGAGTATCGTTAATTCTACGCACTTGTCAAAGCAATTTGGGGATGGCGTCTGTCGAATGTTCTCTATGCCAATTGAACGACGAAGGGTATTCGGAGGGGGATATCGAGGTTCTTGTCTCGAAAGCATTTGGGTCGTGAAGTTCTTGACACACCCTTTTTATGAACTTAGCCTCGTCGATTATGTAGGATTACTGGCTTACAAGGTCGGTTCTGTGGGCCCTCGTAAGCCTAAGTCACTAATGTTTGGGTAGGCCTATGAAAACTCGTTTGCTTCCGCTTTTGTCCCACACTCAAATCTGCAGCCCGAGTCTGTTGCATGGAGTGGCGTGACTTTATTTCCTAGCCTCGTAGCATCGATAATAGGCATGCTACAATGTTCTTCTTAAAGCGAGGCGACCATTGAGCGCGAACGCAGCACAGGCTTAGCGCTCTGTGAATATACGCCGCATACGGGTCTGATCGGAGTTGTAGGGATGTTGCGAAGTCACATGGGCTAGAAGGAAGGCTTGAGATGAAGCTTCGACTGAAAACATCGACCAGGAAAGCATCAAAGAGGAGGACGATTACATCTTTTTGACAGGTCGAATTTAATCGAAAGAAGGCGCGGGCACTTACAATAAGTGGGCACAAACGGTGCACCGAATGTGTGTTAAATTAACGCAAAGGTGCGTTGAGACAGGTTATCGGTTTTCTCCCAGCTGGCGGGGGCGAGAAGACAGCTTGCATCACGTTACGAGAGAATAGCTTTGGCCAACGGTGATCAATTTGCAGGCCTCGGCTGGCTTGCATGCGTAGGTCTACCATTGTGATAGAGATGCATTAACCATGACAACAAGTACAAATCCATGTAACGGCCAATGCCTCGAGGCATTTCGGACGTGACCTCCATGTCGGAAACCCTAGATTCTGATACGCGTGCTTTGGGTCTCTCGCAGAGAGACACGTGCTGTCTCCTACCGCCTCTTTGTCCGAAAACAAAAATAAGGCGCAACGGTGGCGTTTGCGAAAGCGTGGTCCGGAAAGGTATCTTGGAGAGAGCGCAGGCATATATTACAATTGCTGAGCGTCGAAGGAGTACGTGGCTGGATGCCTATCTTGATCGTGGCTCATCAATGGAGACTCGCTTGCCTGACATGGCAGGCTTCCAGCTGGTGGTGGCTTCGCTATTGGCTTATGGAGCGCACCGGTCACTGGTGTGACTGGAAAATATGGTCTAGAACCCTTTGAGACTGATCTTATATGTCTCAGCATCTCTTATAAGACCCAGTCCGCACCATATACCCACGAGGGTTCCCACTGAATTTTGATCTACTCTTGAAAGTCAGAGTTCCCCCGCCTCTCAGCCAATCTGGTCTGCAGTATATTGATGATGTCCCACTTTTTCTCCGCGATTTCCACCTCAGCCAGGATCAGCTGACCTGGCATCCGTTTCACTAGGCATTGCCTTCCGCACCTCCTTGATCCTAGAGCTCTGCGTCGACGTAGAATTTGCTCAATCTGCCAGGGTCTCTCATGAGTGTTGATATGCGCTGGAATTGGGGTAGGTGGTTTTAGAGTAAAGTCATTGAGGTGCATTGTACTGTCAGGGGTGTCGGGGGAGCGACGAATGTCAACACTGGTTAGATAGTTGGAAGTGGTGATCGATGGCTATCTTAGACTCAAACTAATCACCTCATCGGCCAAGTGAGGCCTATAGCTAATGGCGAAAAGCACTACAAGTGTGACTTCAACACCATACATAATATTGCCATCAGATGTGGCTATGTGCTCATTAGCCATCATCCTCAAAACGAGCCAGATCGCTACCTCGCCACTCTGTACCTTGAGGCAAATTCTATCGTTCGTGCACTACTGAGAGGTTGACTTCGCTCGGGAGACTCTGAAAATGCGAGGGTTTTCAGAAAATAGGGTGTTGGTTCATATCGGACGGACTGTCTTTCCAACGTGGGTTTGGCAAAAAAAAAGAATGAATTAAGGGGCACCGGCTTAGATATCTGCAGTATTGTTCTCTTGCGATGCCTAGCGCTCAAAAAAGGCAAACATGACCACCAGCTCTGGATCCTTGTAGGAACTCAGACCAAAGTGTAATGGGGGTGAGCACCAGGAGTTCATTGGTGGCTCTCTGCCCCTAATTATGCCACCTTCATGCGGTGACACTGTGCCTTCGTTGTTAGCATACTGACATAATTTTCCTGGATCAATCCTCTACATTAATGGGCATAAGGCTCATGGAATAAGGGACATCCCTAATGTTAAATGGCCTAGATTTTCACTGATTGCATTGCTCCAAATATGGCAGTAGCTTTACCAGTTGAAATCCGACCTTCTCTTGCGAGCCAGATGCGCTTTGAAGGATGTTTGGTATAATTAAATGGAATTCAAGGTCATCGTGCCTTAAGTGTAGGTGAAAAATCGTAATTAAAATCTTAAGTTGGCAAAATAAATGAAGAGGATTGATTATATATGCTTAAAGGTCATTTTTACAGCGGCGTTGCTATCTATGCCTGCCCTCTTTTCAACATATGAATTGCTTAAGACATCCTTGCAATTTATACATCTGCCTCCTCTTTTCCCAAGCCTCAATCAATGATCACAGGCTATTGCTGCTCCATCGCCAGACCTTAATCTAGCATGATCTCTTCTCACACCCTAGAACACGCTGCCGCAGCTCTCGGCCATTAGAATCTCACATTCAATCCACATCCCCTAGCCAGCTAAGTCTTCGCTGCGCCCCTTCGAAGCTGTCCGTCCCTTCTGTCTTGTCAGCTGCCTGCCAGCACACCGCGCTCTACGATGCCCGGGCCAAAAGCGAAATCAGCGTCTCGAGGCCCTGTCATCAGAAGACTGCTATTGCGGCATCTTTGTCGGCGCAGCCAGGCAGACATGTGAAGACTGCTGTCAATTAAGGCACTCATGCAATGCAAGGTAATTATCTCAGCTTATAACACATGCACACAGTCCGCGATGCCATCAGCCACCAGCCAGACCCCAGAAAGCAATCGCACGGCCGAGCGGACGGGAATTCAAAGCGGCGTGCAGAAAGAACGGACAGAATGCCACCTCCTATGCATCTTATCACAATCGCATTCCACGAGCTCTCCAAAACGTGCATTCGCCCAATCCTCCAAGCCTTTTCCACAGCCCTTATTTCCTTGATGCCTCCTCTAATCATTGCATCGCAACCCCATATCCATCTCTCCCCCTAACAATTCCAACATCAACCCATTCATCCTTCGCGCCATTCAAAAATCCCCAGCGTCTCGTCCCCTCCACACTGGTTACTATGGAGCCCAACGAAAAGACCCAGATGTGCGGTGTAAGCGCCTGAGCAGGCCCCGAACTTTAGAATCCATTGGTGCAGAGTTTTTGATGAGGACACGGATTTTGTCATGGGAAACATCCATGCTAAGAGCGTGGAGGGGCTTTTTGATGAAGAAGTCGATGGATATGGGTTCTAGTGGATGGGTGAGTCGCTTTTCTTTATAGGCGAGATGGAATGGTGATGGGGGAAATGGAGGAGGGTGGGAGGATCGTGTGAGAGAGTTGCGGTAGGGTGGGAGGTGAGAGGGAGAGGGGT
>QKZZ01001116.1:0-13164 GCA_003521265.1 Cetradonia linearis
GTGGCGGTAGTGGCAGTTGGGTTCTGTGGTTGGTGTTAGTTGTGTGGGTTGGGAGGGTTGGAAGGGCAGAGAGTGTGTGGATGCGTGTTGAGAGATGGGTTGTCTTGTCGGGGGGGAAGGAGGAACTAGTGAATAGAATGACTGGCAAAGCGCTGAGAATAGTTGATGGCTTTTTTGGAGATGATGGGCTGATGCCCATGAAGAAAGGTAGGGGGTATTGAGAGGACTGAGAGGAGACGTGTTGACACCAAGTCGACTTACCATACTTTGCGTCGTCTTCCTCCCAGCGTTCCATCATACCATCTAATTCAGCTTCCCCTGTGGCGTAGAACTCACACTCGGTCTCCGAGGAACTTGTTTCTGCTGTGGCGTTTGTGAGTCAGGAATGAGAGAGTGAGGATATGCGGATATCACCTACCTGGCTGAGCATTGACGTTGTGGGTACTCCCGTCTTCAATGCCACCTGGTAGGGTGGGCTTTTGAGCTAGATCTTTGAAACCAGTTATTCACATTGCCCTGAGTATCAGAAAATGTAATGGTACCTACACCTTTGAGACGTTGAGACTTTAGAGCCAGCTGCTGGAGACGGCCATTGCGCTATGATGTCGTCAGTCAACCGCCATTGGTCAATAGGAGCGTTCTCTTACATGACTGAGATGGTGTACATCCTGGTGCTTTAGGATTCATAGTAAAAGTCGGTGCTTCGGGGTTCAAGCAAAAAATCTCCTTGCTGCGCCCACGTTGAGTTTTACTCCCAGCTCCAGCCACATGATCCAGGGTATTTTGCTCAAACTCGGCGTTGCCCAGATTAGAGTCGTGAGGATAAGCCAAGGCTGCAGGATCAGGATGGCATGCATGAATCAATGGGCGCTTGTTGGGGATGTTTAGTTGGAACATGCTGTTCGCCTTGGGCTCGTCCTTTCGTTCTTGCTTGGCGAGGGTTGAGATCCTTTCTTTGGCTTGAGATATCCTAATTCTTCCAGACGGAGTTCTGTGATTCCAGCGTTGCTATGGGCCAAGAGTTCTCCGTATCGCCACTGTGTTGTTGCTAGGACTCTGGCTTCCAATGTTTTCCACTCATTCCTCGAGCTTCCTTATAATCAACAATCGATAGGTAGCGCTAGTGGAAGAGACGCCTTACTTACCTTCAAGGTGTGCTGTCTTTTCATCATTCGCTGTCTCGTCAAGCTCTGTTGCGGTGGTCTTCCCCACATGTTTGTCCGACGCATCACAATGAATGCCAAGACCCTGCTCGGTGGCCGACAGCTTTGGTTGCGAGGACTGACCCTTCCTCATTGTCGTATAAGATTAAGTTCTAGGACGGTAAAAATGAGGGTCAGCCGAATTTCCCTACCCGGGCTGTGGTCATCGACTGGAGCACATACATATCTCTAATTCAATGATGCGAGTAATGAAACGATACGATGGACCTGGTTTCCTTGCTTCACAGAGGATGAGGCAGTCTTCGGAGGGTGAGGCTCAGCCAATTGTCATTTCCCACCCTTGCTGATCGACTAAATCTCTTTGATGCTACACCTTTTACATGCCACGAGGTTCCATGATCTATCACAAATTCCACCGTGTGTGATGTGTTCATCTCTTAGTGCCGGGATTCGGGGATACTTTTGTCAGTTCGTGGTATTGCCTTATGTGGTAATAGGCATGGCTTTGCAGGGATTTATAAGCATATCCTAAGAATTTCCTTCAAAGTGCAAGATATAGAAGTGTCCCGGGATCAGCTCTCAAACAAGGATTATTTTGGTATGCTTAGTTTGCGTTTCAAAGTATGTCTTTCCCCTTTTCTATTTTCCAACACCTTCTTCCACCCGTGATCTAGATGTGCGCTCATACATAGACAGAACAGAGCCCCACCACGCAGATCCAATTCTCTTGGTGGTTTCCGAGCCAGCCTGGGGGAAAGTATGATAATACTCCGAAGAGGATATAGATCATTATGAAAAAAAAGGTCAAGACCCGAGCAACAACGGACGAGCTCAGCCTCTTTGATTCTCGAGTCAGCATGAAATCATAACCTCAGAAGTGACAGAAGACCGAAGGGAATCATACTTCATTGAATCTTCCGTCACAGTTTGAATCCTCATCGCCATCATCTGTGTCCCTCTCCACCCTCATATTGATCAATGTCACGGTGACGGAGCTGGGCGACATGAAAGTAGCCTCTACTGATAGAGGTCAACCAGGCACTCTGGCTGGGATGGAATTGTCGGTGGTACTGGCAGATATAGAAATCTTTTGGTAGCAATGCATATTCTATTTTTCAAGGCGATAGGATTGCGTAAGATGGGGGAATTGCCGCCGGAGTGAGGGTTTTTGGGCGAGGACTTTGCATAGCAACAGCCAGAGATCGCTAGAGCATAGGCCGCTTTAAGCGTCACAACGATGTCTCTACAAAATCTCATGCGTCGTCGGCACCGATGATACAACGTGGAAGGTGCAGATCGTAAGGCATCCTCCTCCGAAGGTTGGAGAGAGCCAATCAAGTATCAAAATTTACGTTTCTTCTTTGTTCCTGCTTGGCCTTTACTCTCCAGCTCACGCTTTAATTGCTCCCTTTTCCTGTCAGCCCGCTCTTGCGAGGTCTCTCGAGGAGGCGAAGGTTGTCGAGTTTGGACAGTAGCTCGACCCACTCTCGCAGGTTCAGAGGAGACTTTCGAAGGCGACTGTCGCCTATTCGCTCTACTGGAATCAGGTTTACCATTGACTTTTGGTTCAGTAGAACGGGCCACTTTAGCAGGGCTAGACACAGCTTGGTTGTTGTTCGCTTTACCAGGGTTACCCTTCCCACCAATCTTGCCAAGTCGAGGCTTTGGCTTCGCTGCGGTGTTGCTTGTTTTGTCACTCAAAGCTGGTTTTGAACCCACGAAATGCTGTTCATCTATCTCCATTTCGTCTCCTTCAGGGCTTGATGTTGTGTCAGTACTTTCTGAACCTTTGTTGTGCTTTGACACAGCTTCCTTCCTGTGCGATAACGTATGCGGACCTTGGCTGGTCGCCTCTACCATAGCTCTCGGAGACTCCTGAGCTATACCATTTGCACTCTGAGGGAGTGGCGAAGCCTTTCCAGGTTTTGCCGGCTGAACTTCAAAATCGCTAACGTCAGTAGTCGAGCCATTGCTTTCTTGCCGTCCGACTAGATTTGGACTTTGATTGTTTGACCCAGGGTCTCTACCTTTTCCTTTACCTAAGCCTGGCTTTGCTTGGAGTTTTGGCGGTGGGGTTTGTGTCTGGAAAAGATATTAGGCTCTTTTAAAAGTATATTATGAAAGGTACATTGGCAGACCTGAAACTCGCTTTCTTCACCGCCATTCTCTTCTGCGTCAAATAAAACCGCGGGCGAAGCGATGGGTACTCGCTCAGAATTTTCATGTGTCAGGTTTCTCCACCAATCTCCGTAAGACGGGGAATCTGAAATTTGAGACTCGGTTGAAGCCTCGACAGGGTCTGCATCAAATGTGTTCAAGATCAAATCTCTCAACTGTTCTAATGTTTTGGTGTCTCTAATCATTCGGGACTGCCATTCCTGGACGTCGAATTCACCTAAACCCTTTACTGACTTTGCAATCACTTGTCTTGCGTTTCCCCCGGATCTTACAGGAGCAAAGCCTGGAAATACTATGCTCAGATCAACGCCGTCAAACTGCATTCTCTCGATTAACTTTGTGATGACGTTGTCCTTATGTTTCAACTGCTGCAGAAGTGAGGCTTTCTCTGCTTTCGAACTGGACTGCTGGCTCAGCAGAGGTATTACAAACTCATATGTTAATGTAGATTGTGGCGCAGAAATGAGTGTCATTCGCCATTCGAGAGGCTTCAGCGGACCTGGCAAGGGTGTGGAGGTGTGCAACACAAGCTGCTTCGGATTATCGCTTCTTGCGAAGTCAACGCTAGTTCCTGTCCGCTGCACTAGGGCATCTTGTATGCTTTGGAGCAGTAGCCGTAGCTGACTGGCATCTTCGCCAGGATCAATGCTTGTCTCTACATCGAACGCTCTTTGTATGATTTGCCTCCGGTCTATCGATTCAATCCAAATATAAGTAAGGTCCGTAAGCCATACCTTGTAACTGGAAGTCCCAAATTCACATTTGATTAAGAGTGGTGGTATGGGAATGTTCTTGCGTTCTATCTGAAAAGGTTTCCATGTTGGACTCATGGTTTGAGAACATCAAGGTTTGAGGTATGATGGTTGAAGTTATTTCGGCTGGCTTGGCCAACCCGCAAGGCGATGTCGTGTAAAATGTAAGAGGTTAAAAGCGACTACGGAAAGGCTTTAGTGCGTACTTAGTTATATATAGCTAGCCTACGTATTAACGCTTCCTCAACCTTTCATCCAACTACCATTCAAGTTCTCTGGCTATTTATTGTTAGTATAGCTTACCAGGCCTCTTACTACTACTGAAATTCTAGCTCACAATGCCTATGCCTGAGTCCCGCAAAAGGCCCCAGCCTTTATCTCCACCTCCTTGGCAGCAACCAGTCAAAGCCCATCGACGCCATCGGGAGCAGAACAGCCCCAGGCATGGGAACAGCGAGGAGTTTAGTGCAAGAAAGGAACAAGAGGCCTTCGCAAGGGAGCAGACACGGTTGAATCAGATCCAAGAGGCTGAGCAGATGAGAGAGTGGGTCTCTCGTGAAGATGATTTTGTTCTACAACAGTCCAAGAAGAAGGCTCACATACGCGTGAAAGAAGGCCGAGCGAAACCTATCGACTGCCTTGCCGTCACTCTGGGAGTTATCGACGCCACGAGGGATCCTTTGGACCTGGACACCCTAGAGCCAGATACCGATGTCATGGATCC
Organism: Cetradonia linearis; assembly: GCA_003521265.1. NCBI lineage: Eukaryota > Fungi > Ascomycota > Lecanoromycetes > Lecanorales > Cladoniaceae > Cetradonia > Cetradonia linearis. The sequence goes on from QKZZ01001116.1 coordinate 4,818, forward strand.
AGCCGGCGTATTCGAGGGCCTAACCTTATCAGAGTCACAAGACTTGGGAAAAGATATTGATACGTATATGGCCTTGGAATCAAACGGGAGCAATCGGCGGTATTGGAACGTAAGACAGTTGTGATTCTCTATTTCTATTCCGGCTAAGTTGTCTCAGGCTCTGAAAGTTATATGTAAAGATCAAGAATCTAGGCTAGCGCCTGCAAAGGCGCAAGGCCACTTGGCTAACTCGGTTTCTACCGATGTCGAGCGCTTGCTAAGACCGAAATCTCTTCAAGAGTTAGAAATGCTGGAGAAACAAATAGATGGGAAACTGCAATCAAACGAACCCATCGATGTTGAATATTGGGAGCAGCTACTTCAGAATGTTGCTGTTTATAAGGCTAGGGCAGAATTAGATGCTGTGTATAAGAGCATCATCGAGAGTCGACTGAACGAGCTCAAGCAAGAGCAGCGTGATCAGGCCGCACAAGCCAAGGAGAAGCTGCGCCTTATCCTGAACAACGTGGAATTCTCAAATGATGGAGCAACCCAGACGCATAATCCGAAAGACAATACCCTGTCTGCACGAAATTCAACCATACAATACTCAAGAGAGCTGGATACAGAACCGCTGCTGAAACTCCATACCGAGGACAAAAGTCTCGATGTCCTGGATGAGAGGGATTTTATTGATAAGATCGTGAGTCTCCGATTATGATTGCTACTTTATGTGCCACTTTATATGACTTACCGGACATTGTTAGGCCACTCAGCGTCAACGTGTACTCAAATTGAGGTATATACCTCTGCGACAAGCCCAATCGGACAAAAAGACTCGCCCTTCTGCTCCGAAACCGCCGGAGGCAGCTATCTCCAGTACCTCGCGCTTTGCACCGACTATCCACGAAGACTTCTCATCAGCTACCAAAGCGTTATACGAAAGAGAGGTCGCCCGGGGAGTTCAGGAGGATGAGGAGATCTTTGCGGGTGAAGAAGAAGTGTCTTCAACATGGAAACCTCAATGGGCTAACAAATATCGTCCGAGAAAGCCCCGCTATTTTAACCGCGTTCAGATGGGGTACGAGTGGAATAAGTACAATCAAACCCATTATGACCACGATAATCCTCCGCCCAAGGTCGTCCAAGGCTACAAGTTCAACATATTCTATCCGGATTTGATTGACAAAACCAAAGCTCCAACATATAGGATCGAGCGTGAAAACGGACGCAAGCGAGGAGAGTCGTTCGCACCGGCCGGAGAGGAGGACACCTGTCTTATTCGCTTTATCAGTGGACCTCCATACGAGGATCTAGCCTTCCGCATCGTTGACAAGGAATGGGACTATAGTGCCAAAAGGGAACGTGGCTTCCGAAGCAGTTTTGATAAGGTATGTTGATTTTGGCCTAAGACTCCTACTCTAACCTGCTCTATTCCCCTTCACCCTCCTTACTATCCTTTCAATTACTAAATCAGCATCTAGGGCATCTTGCAACTTCACTTCCAATTCAAGAAGGTTGGTTCAGGCCCCCTAAATGGTTTGCAAGAGCTGTGGCTAAATTGGTCCTAGGTCTATTACCGGAAGTAGCTTCTTGTATAGCCATGCAAGTTGGCTTGGCTTGAATGTCCTGTCACCTGAGTCAAGTTGTCCGGTGACTTCCAAATCCAGGCGATGACTTTACAATTGCACCAATGATAATGCAGTAGGGTGCATTGACACAGCCACAACACTGGTCCCCATATTCAGCAAAATCCTGTCTTCTTTGCTGCAGTACTAGATTTTTCGACACTCAAATCATTGCGTGACGCTGTGATCATATCCATCAAGCCTGAATGTATTAGGCTGGGAGCCACTAACGTCAGATACCTTATCCCCGAACTCTATGTAGGGCCAACGCAGGTACCCTCTTGTGCTGCAGGACATCTGAGCCCAGGTGGACCGTGGTCTGAACTCAACAGGGGACTAATCCTAAACGTGAAGTTGCCTGGGCTTTGATAGGAACGAAGAATTTGCTGTGGATAATTTCCGGTATACTGTAAAAATGACCTGGGCACTTGGAGCTGCCGATAGAGCCCTCCATTGGCGCTCAAACTAGTACCATGCAGCTAGAGATTGGTACAAGGTCTTCTGTACATGTTCTAGTGTCTTGGCAGCAGTTACGTTGCCTGTTCTTTCTTTACCACTGTTGGGCTGAATTTCCATGCAGTCTCCCGTCTGTCCAACAGGCACATGCCCGGAATGCCCTGAGCTGTACCTGCTGGTCTTTACTCAACAACCTTAAGCAAGCACCCGGCCGCAAAATTTAGAGTTGGCCATGACCGGGTTAGGACCTCTGTCACAGATTCATTGGACGATTAATTTCCGGTCAATATCTGAGGCGAAATGGCATGAATTCAGGGAATGTGACGGTGAAAATCTATGAGCGGGATCCATAGATTTTCATAGTCACACGTTCTTGCGACCACCCAAAGATTGTTTGCTACCGTCTAAGGTGTGCCGTATCAGACCGCGCCTACTGCATGCCCTACTGGGATATTGTGAGTTGGCCCCCGTGTGATCAAAGGGAGACTCAAGACGGGGTTGACCGCTTTGTGATGTTCTACCACTGTCGTCCTAGCTTCACTCCAGTCACACTTCAAATTCCCAATCGCACAGTTTCCCCTGCAGGTATTTACAGATAATTTCTTTGTCATTAGTGGGACAAAGACATAGCCGTCCACACCTGGTTGTGAGAGCTGTTAAAATACCAGCGCCCTTCCAAGTATCGCGTGCTCACTCTTCTCATTAGGGTTTATCTTCTATCTATAACGATCGGTCTAACTTTACCGCTCGTCAGTACAGGAGAAAAAAAACTCTGAACATGATGCCATCCATACGTGAGGACACAGGTACACCTATTTCACATCACGGTCAAATTCAGAATGAGCAGATCGATCCAAGTCCTGTTTCAGAGCCTTCGTTCTCATGGCAAAGCCTACAGCAACCGGTTATTTATGGACAGGAGCACTTCGGTACTTATTCTGATGTAGACAACTCTTCAGCTCGGCCCTCGACTTTTGCCAGATTTCCTGAAGCTCCATCTACGAGGGAGCAAGACCGTTGGAGCTATGGTGCCCACGCAGCGATTCCCTACGCCTCGTCCACCGATCAGCTTCAAATTTCGAACACCTCTCGATTCAACCATGGTCAGCCAGGATCCTTCTACTCGGATCCATCAACTTTGCGACCTATTCTACCCTTGCCAGCGGCCCAGTCGCAACTTTGGACAGATTCTATGACCGTGAACGCCATCAACGACGAATTCATATCAAACACTCAAGCGCTTCAAGAGTGTCCCTATTACGCAGCGCATCAGACGAGCCCAGCAACTTATTCCACTGTCTCAAATCGGTACTCGACTCTTGGAGCAGAGCTCAACCCGGAGCAAAGAGAGTTCGATGAGGATAATAAGCCTATGCATAATGGCGGAACGGACCAGAAGAGCGAAGACAAAGGCCCCTGCTATGCAACATTGATATATCAGGCTCTGATGGAGGCACCCGGCCACAAGATGGTTCTTAGAGACATCTATGCTTGGATTGCACAAAACACTGATAAAGCCAAAGATCCGTCGAGCAAAGGTTGGCAGAACAGTGTTAGACATAATTTATCTATGAATGGGGTATGTACTCCAAATGTATAGTATTTTGTGGCTTTTACTAAAGTCACCAAGGATTTCTTGAAAGTCGAACTTGTCGACCCTGAAAACGAGTCAAAGAAAGGTTTTATCTGGGTTTTACAGCCGACTGCAGTAAAGAAGGGCATACAGTCCACGACTAGGTTCAGACCGAAGCCGGGCGATAAGAAAAACGAACATCGAGATGGAGGAGTCCTCAAAAGCCAAAGAGCTGGTAAGAGAGTGGGTAAGGCCGCGAAACGAAGCTGTAGCCCCAGGAGCTCAACGGGCCTCGACGATGCGCACTACCTCCACAACACTGGCGCTAAATCAACCCTCAATTCCTTCTCAGCGCCCGGCCAGCTGACTGAGCCGAGCATGGACATGCAGGATTCTAGTTGCTTGCCATACTGGATCCCCACACCACCCTTGTCCACCCTGTCCTCGCCTCCAAATGAGTCCTGCTACGATTTTGGTGACACACCTGGATATTTCGAGGCTCAGCAAAATCAATCACCATCTAGCATCACATTCGGACCTGACAACGAACCCATGCTCGAACCGAACACCAGCGGCGTCAAACATGAAGATCATTTCTTAGGCAATGGGCTGGATTACTTTCCCTAATCCACAAAGATTGCACGCCGCGCAACTCGGCCGCTGCGGACTGCATTAGCGCTGTAATTTTCCGAACGTTCAATGGATGTGGTTTTGATGGTGGCTATCTGGCTTTGCAGTACAGTATCATTGGTGATACATTCAAGCATGTGTTAGGGACAAGCGTATGCCGCAGTGATACCTCTCCAGTATGTCGGTTCATTATGTATATGGTCATCCAATTAGCGGCGTCTATCGCTTCACATGTACTCAGCCATGGGTAACTTCTATTGCCTCATGCGCTATCCCCCGGTAGCCTAGTGTGTATGTCTAGGGGTCTCTATGGCTAACAAATACAATGATCAGCCAAGCACTCAACAACTCATGTGCTTCATAAAAGAGATGATGTGCAGTGCTCTGCTTTGCTTAGGTTTTCAAAAGTCCGCATTCGTGGAGGGAACAAACCTGTCTAATTCCATCATAATTTACATGATACGTCCTACAAGTGCCAAGCCCCAAGCAGAACACCCTCGTGATAGGCTAGTCAACGAAATTAGAATCCAGAGCACCTAGTCATCCGCTTACTGGTGAGCCAGGTTTATCTCACTCAAGACCACGTTACTAAATTATTAAAAAAGGACATAGATGACAATGTGATTCCAGGCTACAGTGTTGAGGGAGGATGTCCCCAATAGAAAAGATTAATAGTAGGCAGGCGCCAAAAGGAAGTAGCCACCAGCCGGCGCTTTCTTTGTTGACCTTCCAAACATCCACACATCCAACCTACTCTATCACGTCTGTCAAGCCGATCAGAACGCCCTTTCGCCAGGCTTGATCGAGGTGCTAAGCTGGAATAAACGAACAATGACAGGCTATGGCTCGTACCGATACTTATTTCTAAATCTGAATCTGAATCTGATCGAAAAAACCCAACGGCCGTGCATGCATCGCGGAAGAGGGAGGGTGCAGTAGTCTTCAGACGCATGCAATGGCATCATGTCATCTTGCAGTTCAATCTTCACACTAATAACGGAAAAACTCTCCACCTGTAGTAGTCAATGAGGCTTTGACCGATTTGTCGCTCACATCCCTGTTTATGCTGCATGAAGATCTTTGAATGGCCAGGGTGTGTGAACTATATCAACCCAGAAAAGGAGACAGAATGATAAAGTCCACAAGGATGTGAAATGGCAATGGCAGACCTATAACACACGGAAGGCATAAAATCTAGTTATCGGAAAATCTCTGTTCGTAAAGGACTTGTGATTTCCCACCAACACAGCCTTCCACGTCCAATAATAACAGAGTAGAAAACTACTATTGGCGAACTCATTATTCAACTGCCCAGACAATGCTATCGGTTATATTCCGAGAACAATCTAGACAGCAAATTCTAGCACGGCGCGGAGCCTGTGCAGATTCTGTTGCAGCCACCCTTTTCCTACCCAGCCCTTGCCAATTCGGTGAGCGATGTGCTTCATGGCTCTGGTAGCCTTGATCTTGAAGCTAATTTGCAACAGAAGAGCTTTCTTTTCATGGTCTCCAAACTGTTCTGAAAGCAGGATATGAAAGCGACCAAGCCAATTAGATAGTCATGCTTGAAACAAAAAAGCTTTCAGCCAAGTGCATATTGCGCAATGACGTGCGGTTTTTGACAAGCTGCTACTTCAGTAGCATGCGCGCTTCGGCACACGACTTGCTGACGGTGTGCAATTATCCGTCACTCCTGCTTGGAGCCCTATGAAGACCCAATCAGGGCAACTGCATGGTATCTCGGCATAACCAATCCATTGATTTGAAATGGGGGATGAATAGCATATCACTAGAAGGGTGTAAGCTATCGCTGATCCCATCGTGGTACAGTGTCCTAAACGAAACAAATAGGTGGGGTCCCCAGAATGATATCTACATCGTTCTCCACAATGTACTCGGAAGTACATAGTGCCTGGCGTCACCAGACAAGAAGTGCTCCGAACAACCTTCGCGTCAGGAGACTAGTCACTGTCTCTAGAGAGAGAAGTGGGAAGGCCCCTACTAACGAGATAAGATGGGCACATGCAGATCCAACAGATCATCAGAGGCGAACACCCCGGATGCCGGAAGAGGCGAGAGCTACCACCAGTTCTTCAGCTCGTTAGTATTGATTCAGCCACCCACCGAATGCACTCTCATTGAAGCAATAAAATCCGTCTATCTGAGCCCTTGATTGCCTTCCAGCTGCCAGACCAAGCCTCATGTAACAAAACAAGCTTTACCCTTTTCGAAGTAAGGCTTGGTCCCTGTGAACCTTGTGCGTCGTCAGCCCCACGTCAGTCCCATGTTGATCGTAAGACGAAGACATTACAGGAGACACTTACAGTACACTGGCAAGAGAACCTGAAGCTATCATTCTCATGATACCCTGAGGTGCAGAGAGGCGAACACACTAATGTTAGAGTAGTACTAACAAATATTTCGGCGGCGTCCATTGGTAGAAGTTGGAATTTTTAACCTCTCAAGACTTGTACGGTGTAATTCGTTGCAAATTGCTAGTAATCTTAGCGATTCAGGAGAACGTAACCACGGTCTTCCCAAGTCCGAGCTAATTCCTGACAGACGAGCACTCTCAAGCACCTGCTCTAAAGGCACTGATGGTAGCCTTTCGAAGGATCTGAAAGCACCAGGCGGCCTCCAGCGTCGGAGTGGATGATGTACGAATGGCTATCGACCACCGTCTAGCAGATGACGACTCGAGACACTAATTCCAGCCCTCCGTATTGCACTCGAATACCAACTCTCTAAAGGACAACAATTTGCCTACACGGGTCTTGAATGCCGTCGAAGTACCTTTCGTCCTTCTATCAGATCATCTGACCCAACGGCGGGAACACGAAATTTTTGAAGCAATTTTCGCCCGACCTTCTTATCGTACGAGAAGCCACATAGCAGGTTTTTCCTTACCTTGCAAGCGCCATATTCTAAGCACTTCAGCAGCTCTATGAACTTTCCTTGGCTCTCTAACATAGTGTTGCACACCAGATCACACACAATGTCTTCTCTATACTGAAATCGAGCTCTCAACCCGACTCTCTATCAGTCGTTCGTCTACTTCCAGTCAAGATTCCTTCTTCTGAACAGAAGTATCCAAACGACGCACCATCCGATCGATATCGTAGGAGTGGTGCGCCTCCGCGTGGTCCTGCCAACGGTGCGGAAAGCCTCCCTCGAAAACGCACCGGAGCTTAGCGTTTTCGCGGGAGGGACAAAAAATGAAAGAGTACCTCGTGACAATGGGACAGACGAGAAGACGGCAATCTCGTGGACGAAAATGTTTGAAATATGAAAGAAGTCCGGGAGATGAACACGTTACGGGACGCGCACTAAGTGGCGACCTTGCCAACAACCTTACTCTCCCGTCAAAACGAAATGATCGATCTCAAGGAAGCATAACATATGACTGAGCCTGTATCTGCCGTCATATGTCATTCTGTCGTCGTCAGGCTTCTCCCAACACCCCGCCAACCTCGATACTTCGCGCAACTTAACGACAAACACAGACCAGCTATACTCTTTCGAAGAACATCCATGTCCACAAGTTCATAGTACTTGAAACCATTGAAATGAAGAGCGCATATCAGGACTTCGTTCGATAGATGCCGTACACGGTCGGACATGTGTTACGAATTGCATCAGCAAACAAGCCCTACTACGGCCAGATCGATCCCTTAATAGCGATGACAAAGGTGAGAAGAGACGGCCATGCTAGAAGGAGTGGAGATTTGCAAGAATATCTGTGGATTTATACGGATGGCACGGATGGCACGGATGTCCGACAAGAGGTTACGGTTTCATGAATTATGCGACAGGAGAAGAGCACGACGGCTAGCTTGATTTTCCGGATACTTGGTGCTTAGGGATAATGATTCTTAGCACCGCACTACTTTTCTCTATGGCGCCCTACCAATTTTGTATGCAAGTAACAGAGATTTGAATTTTAAAACTAATATTTTGTATGCTCCCCATTTGCAGCAATTACTGCCACGCATCTCATAGGCATAGATTCAATTAAATGGTCCAATTGAGCTTTACTGATTGATTCCCAGGCCTCAATCAGAGCCTTACGTAGAGTTTTATA
>QKZZ01001117.1:0-10475 GCA_003521265.1 Cetradonia linearis
GGGTTGGAGAGGATGTAGATGTCAATGTCGATGTGGTGGATTTGCGGTGGTGGTGATTTCGATTTCGGTGGCGGGGGAGGATGCCCCAGGGGGTAAAGATGCACATGGTGCGTTTTGCTGTGGTGAGGTGAACGGTTGAACGACGAGGACGAACAAGCGGCGAGTATAGGAAAGGGAGAAGGTACGAAAACTAAGGATAAGAGAGAAGTAAGGTAAGGCAGACAACGGCATCTGAGACAGATCATGTCAGGAGACAGAGCGCACGCATGATGCACGTGTCTATTCCGTAAAGAAGAATCAGAGGATCAGAGGCTCGAAGATGCATAGTCCAGATGATAGACCTGTCATCCTGCTCCACGAGTATGAAGTAGGTAGACGACATATAGCATGACAATGACAATTCCAGGGTATCAATAATAGCCCACCTGATATCCAACATCCACTCTTCATGTTCCCAACATTGCAGATGTGCCGTCACATGACCATACAGCAGCTCCTCCGACACATCCTCAGCACAGTAGGTAAATATTTCTTTACTTCAGCCTCCAGCTCCGCATTCGGATCCTGTTGCTGGCCACCGCTCTGTTGATATTGCTGCTGTTGTCCCTGATATCCACCCTGCTGTTGCGGCTGTTGATAACTCATCTGTGGATGCGTAGGCGCACCTTGGTACCCGTGCTGTTGTTGCTGCTGGCCACCTCCGTAATGAGGTCCTCCATAACCCTGGGTATATCCTCCGCCGTGGGCGGAGGTGAGATGTGCAGGCATGACTGCCGGACCTCCTTGTAGGTTGATATATAGTCTCCCAGCATTCGCCTCTGAAGCGTATTGGAGCCCTAGTTCTTGACATATTTGCTCGACTTTCAGTTTTATTTTCTGGATGTGGCCCGGCGAATGATTTCCTTTGCCGACAATTCTGAAGTCGCACCCAATTCGCGTCATCATCACCTTCCAGAGTGCACAGACGCTTAATAGAGGCACTCACACGTGTAAATGTGTCTGCCCCGTGCTCTGCGCGTATCTGATCCTCTGTTCCAGTATCTGCTTTGCCTCTTCAACAAATTGTCCATGCAGATCGACCGTATCACCGTCTACGCGACCCACAGCATTATTCTCGCGAAAGATATAATCAGATGCTTGTTTGTTATATTGGTCCATCATCACCCCATGCCTTTTCCCTTCTTCTGACAACTCGTGCGCTGCTGCGCGGTCGCCGCGTTCGTAGGCATTGTGGGCCTGTCGTAGTGGTTAGTGGGCACTTGCTGGTAGTGAGATGGAGATGGACAAGACCTTATCTAGGCATGACGAGCGTTTGGCAGCTTCTTGACGAGCAAGGTCGCGTAGGCGATCGTATTCGGCTTCTGCGTCGCTGGATTGGGAGTGGTTGAAGGCTTGGGAGGGTCAGCGGGGCTTATATTGCAGGTGATGGATTGAAGCTTACCACTACCGCCTAGTTGAGTCATAGGATAAGACATTTTGAGACTGTAAAGATTTTGTGATTGCTAGGTGGAAGCAACTAAGCCCAAAGGCCGAAAAGGAATGTTGATGTTCCGGTGCCAGGACCTCGGCGCATATTGAGCTTAGCGAATTAAACAAGCTGAAGCATATTCATCTTTACTCCCTCAAGTGTTTGTGGTATAAGGTAGATGACACCTGGAAATTGTTGTGGGTACGTTACGGAGGTGGCTGCTGATCACCCAGGCTCCGTTCAGGCGATCATATCCTAGGCTACGGTTAGGATCACGCATGGGTGGCCATGAGCACATAGCGTCATGCTATGATGTATGTTACGATAGCATGACCCATGTAGAAGTGACAAACGGCCTAGAGTATCTGCAGGATCCGTTGCAAAGAAGGCGAGCAGTGCTTGCCAATGTCACACCGGAAATTGAAGCTTATTGCACACGACGTTTGAATTCCTACGATCACAAAGACGTGAGTATAGCAGTACATTCGTGAAGTAGAGGTTCTATCCCAGTCCACCTCAGATTATGTAATTGTTCGTGGAGAGCGTGAAACACCGATGGAGTTCATTCCGCTGAAGACGAAGAACTCTTCATGCTAGACAAGAACATTCTAAGCACATAATTTCCCTATCCCAGGCCCATTGGTCGATGCGTACAAAGAACAATTCAGAAACAATAGAGACACGCCTGACCGTGCCTCACACCACCTTGGTATCACATTACAATAAGGTCGTATTGGAAAGTGTTCGAATGCACGCCCACGAATAAGATATTGCCGACGCCGAAAAGTGTCGCTAGTTTGGGGTTTCGCAAGCGAAGCGTGCCTTCGAAGATAGCCTTCGACGCCGGCCGAAAGGCTGACTGGGAGGACGAAGATCGCGTATACAAAATCTCAATCGCTTGAGAAGAATTTGAGATACATGGTGTGCATTCCATGAGAGCAGTGGACGGTCGGCTTGCTCAGAAGAATAGCCCTCCATAAATTTCAGCTTCTCGTCCTGTACGGGTGGGAGTCGGTTCTATAACAGACCACAGTCACGAAGGTTCTCTTGTATGATGATATCTGAACGAACATCAGTATAAGTCGGGATGAAAAAAAAGGATATCATGGACTAACCGTTGACAGCTGCCATGACGAATCGAATTTGTGTTGTGTCGGTGGCGCAAGTAAAGTGTGTGTATATCTGCTTGGTCTCGTGTTGATTCAATGATACAAATCGGTTCAAGATGTAGTCGCAGGCGGCAGCGTAATCGGGTCCACCTTCAGCAATATTAGATTTGTGATGTTCTCGTCCATTGGTTCCAATTTGATTGAGCTTGCCTTCGTAGTCCGGGAAGTAATTCTTCATGGGAGAAACAGGTAGCTTCTCTTTAAATCGATCGATCTTGTTCAAGAATAGAATGATCGAGGTCTTGACGAACCATCGGGAGTTACAGATGGAGTCAAAAAGTGTGAGGGCCTCTTGCATACGGTTGACGGTTTCATCTTCAAAAAGAAGTTGGTCGTACTCGGATATGGCAACGAGAAAGAGGATTGTAGTAACGTTCTCAAAGCAATGGATCCACTTTTTACGCTCAGATCGCTGACCTCCGACATCGAACATTCGGTATGTGAGCTCGCCGATAATGAAAGTGGTCTCAGTGATACCAGTAGTCTTTACTCGAGATCGAAGTACGTCTTGGTCACCAGGTAGATAGTCGGGTTGTGCAATTCGACCAATGGAGTCGAAATAACTGAGTGAGGTAGGTTAGCATATGCGTGGGGTTCCAGAGGAGTGGTTATGCCGAGCCCTTTGTCCGCTGTTTCGAACCATAGGCCCAACCCTCCTGGCGTATCAACATTTTGTAGCAACGATGTATACTTACTATCTAGCTGAGTCGTTCAGCTGGTATTCTCTTGATCGCTTGAAGCACTCTTGTACACCAGCGTCTTTCCATAACGCGTCAATGGCTCCGCCAACCTCCGGTGGTAGGCTTTCGCCCTCGATCTGCGCTGGTTGCATGAAAATTGTTTGTACATGGTATTCAGTTCTTTGATCGTCGAGAGGTAATTCAAGTGATTCCATAGCTTCAAGGATGACGCGCATCGACTGGACCGTGTTGCTGTAGATGATCTCTTTGAAGGATTCACGCTCATCGCGCGAATAGCTACCCTCATGAATGAGCTTCATCTGTTTGAGAATTGTCGATTTGCCCGACTCTCCAGCCCCTGTAAGTGTGTCAGCCATCGTCCTCTGTGATTCCGATGCAGTCCGCTGTCATACCCAAGAGGAGCATCTTGATCTCATTTCGTTGAGATAATTTATCACGCTTCAATTGATTCTCTATTTGCTCATTCCTCTCCTTCCCCTCCTTCTCTTCTGTACTCATTCCACAACCCATCTTGACAGTGGTGGGGTCGATCCGCGGCTAGACGCAAATATAAATGAGGGTGGTATGGTCGGGTGTCTGATAAAGCGGTCAGCATGTGTTATCGGCGCCTTCGTAATCGATAGACGATTGAGTTTGAAAGGGTTCTTGTTGATGGTCGGAGGTGTTGTGGAATAGCAACACTAGCATCAAAGCTCGTAGTAGAGGCCTTAGCCTGGTGTGGTGAAGCGATCCGTGGTGAGGTCTGCTGTAGCGAGGCGCAACCACAATTGTGCGACACAACAGACAGCAACGCAACTTACCTGTCAACGTGTTGAAAGTGAATGAGATTCCTTCGAACACCGGCTGGCAAGCCTTGAACGCTGAGACGTAGGGAGTGACCGGACCGGATTGATGAAGAGAACAAAGGTGTGAGCTCCGAAATGTGTTCTTTGTTCAGCTGGGAGGCTAGCGCCGGTAGCCGGGCGGTATGTGTAGGGGGACACACCAACAGCACCCAAAAAAGAAGAACTGCAACTGCAACAGCAACACACACGAGCAGTAGGGTTGAAGACTGCAGTTGTCGATGGCTTGATTGTGTGCGGTTGAGGATGCAGGTGGATGAAACTTGAAGAGGAGGACAAAGACCCGAAAAGGAGAAATGGGTGGCGATCGGCAAACTCTATTTACCCCTGCCCAAGATCTCTTAGTGGGGAGGCCGCCTAATAGTCCCACCTTTAACACCGAGACGGCAAGGAGTACTGTGTAGCTGCTGGACTACAAAATTCCAGAAGAATTCTACTTTGTTTCATTTCTTATGTAATTGAGAACAAGCTGCTCAGCCAGTCAGCTTCTAGAACCAGTGGGCTCGATGATGCGTGGACGGGATGTGCGCAACCACATTCATTCTGTACGGCACAGTTCCATCATCTGACTTCTTTCCCTTGGTCAGTGCTTCTGCGTGCTCAAGATGACAAACCACGCAGCCACGGTCCTGTGAATCCTGAAATTACAGTCCTGACAGCGTAGTTGTTAGCATGGTGCCACTTGCTCCATGAAATCTTTTATCAGTAGACGGTCGTGAGGGATAACTTTTCAAGCTTCATGATTCTTGTACTTCTAAGCAAATTTCATACTTATCACAGCGTCGTTTCACATCCACAACATGCCGAAACAGTGGGGAAGATCCCGAACCGCTGTTAAGGCCAATTTTTTACTCTTCCGAGGACTGTGTCATGATCAACGTCAGGGTCTTTTTGTTTACCTATCTTGACTCCCACACTGCTACAATGAAATTTAGCATATCTTTCCTCATATATATAGCGGAGGTCATTATATGACAACACTACTTACTATGCTATTATCCCTCGCCATAACTATTCAACACACTATACGCCTAAGAAAAGGCCTTTTTATGAGAAGTAATGATGTCAGATCCTTAGGGTTCTCGCACTACGAGTCAAAGTCATAGAGCAGGGTGAGAACTTTGATGTGTATCAGGGTAACGGCGGACCCGGTGGCAGTCAGATGAGCAAGTTTTATATTTATATCTGCCATCCCAGGTCTCAAACTTACTACGCCACAAGCCGTACATACCTTGTATGCAAGATCATAGGCATGACTTTCGCCCCATATCAAAGCCATGGAGTAGGATGGCGAACCATATGTGTGAGAGTGACGGCAAATTCGGTCATGAGCGCCCCTTTATGTTTGGAATAAGAATCCTATTCACGCCTTACACTCAGATGAACTGATTCATCTGAAATGGTAAAATCGATATTGAAAAAGGCTAAATCGTTTGGCATTATAATTGCCAGTACTATTTATACTCATGGCAAATTAGCTGCTAAATTAAAGAGTAATTTATCAAACCAATAAAAGTATTACATCGAATGACAGGACCACCGCTAAACCCGCCACTCTATAGCTCAGGCGCAGAAAAGTCAACGATAACACGAATGAATGCGTATCATAAGAAATTGCCCTCTAGTTCTCCCACACCAGACCTGTTTCTTCCTCTCCCAGATTAATACTACCTGGTCCCAATTCAATCTCTTTTACCTTCACTATACCCTAGTCCAGACATTATATCTGATAACGAGACCTTGGTGCAGACGGCGCTGTTTGGCAAGTACCATCCTTGGTCGGTACTGCTGCTGGTGACCTGGATACTAGATAGTCCGGATGCTTGGTGCTGGCCAACTGGAGGGATCAACAACTCGCGTTAAATCAATATCTTTCGGAGGAGACCTGCTCGTATACTCATAACTTCTATCGAAGTATTCTCCAAGTGGTTCAAAGCCTCGATATTCTTAGTTTGCGGATTTCAAATTTGGTGACTGGCGTGTTTGAGTGCTTAAGATTTCGGAACGCATTGGACTTCAGCGACTCGCAAATGCGTAGGGCGCTCGACGGTAATCGCTCATGGATCGAGTATCTCATCCAAAATTGAAGATACGAGAAGTACAATTTCAATATTACAAGAGCCGTGTTCTTCGCCTGTGGTTATTGTAAGACACCCAAACCCGTGAGTGAGAAAATAGGATAGATCAAGTTCAATAATTGTGGAGGGTACGAGTATGCTGATAAAGAGCTCGAGAACGTGATACGAGGAGCGCCAGAAAATATGAACGATCTTTTCGGAGCTCGCGACCCTCGGCGTAAGTCCCTAATCTGCAAAGCATGTTGGCAGCCTCTGATAGACGAAACCTTACGTCGAATGGGCAAGACGAAGGAGATCCAGCTAGGCGATCAAGAGACGACTGTCCCTGAGAAGATGTAGGCTTGTCAACCAGCTCAATCAAATCGTTATGCTGAATTGACAGAAGACCCATAGACAGCCCACCATCGCCTTATCTCAACACGCATAAATCCATCCGGTATTTCTCCCCAGCCTTTCGAGCATCTAATAACTTGCAACTCTTTGCCGCCCTTCGTCTTCCGTTCCTCCTTCTTCGTTTTCGACACCACGGATTCGATCACGCTGCGCCAGCATCCTCATCCCATTCCTGTATCGGCCTTTCTGTTCGTTCTAGGCTCCGCAACTATCAATGTCTCGGAGATCTCCTTGTATTCTTGCACTCTGAGTTTCACCACTACGTCAGAGCCACTTGCCTCCTTGGAAAAGCCGAAAATGACCGAACCACAGTTGCCACAAATCTTTCAAATTGAAGGGCACCATGGTATATCAACAATCCAAAGCAAATGAAACAAGGGCATTTCTCAGGTGCGGAAACCCAGAGCTCGCTCAAGACCTTGACAGGAGCACTTTGGAATAGGCAGTCTTTCAATCCTTCCAAGGCTATAGCTTGGAACCCTACGCTTTTGTGAAGTTGGAGAATGGTAAATAGTAACTCAGCCAAGATTGTCATTCAAGTATTCCACGAATGAACTCCTAACTCTATTCTTCGGCAGATTGTGCTGCCGATTGAGCGTCGTGAACTGCCTTCTCACTCTCTGTAGCTGTGGTAACGAAACTGGATTAGCGGGCAACTCGATCGTTCCCCCATCCACAGTAATCACTCCTCCACCTTCTCCTGGATGATCTTTCTGCCAGTCCAGAACCTTGTTTAGAACCTCTTGCGATGTCCGGTCAAGCTCGTAGAGATAGTCTGACGCAGTCGCTGGTGCCTATAATGCAACATGATATCAGTATTTCCAACTTGTTGTTCTGGGACGAGAATCTGTCCTTACCATCACTGTTGCCTGATTTGGCCTTACGGCCTTTGCCTTCCCCTCCAAACCAATGGTTGCAGCCCAGATGTCCTCAAAGGGAGGAGTCTCGTCATCGAACGGAACGGTGAAGAGAGGACTGTCCCATCTGGTCATGCCATTCGGTTCTTCGTATCTGTAAACGAGATTGTCGAAGAGATCCTTGGCATAGCCCCCTTCTTCATCCTTGCTTTCGAGCAATCTCACATTGATCTCCTCACATTTCTGTATCGGTGTCCCAACATGGACCTCTAGGCTCGTTAGCCCAAGTTCCTTCCACTTGAAAAGACGAAAGAAAATTCTTCTCACCACACAATGCGATGTCTCTACAGCTTTAGCTTCACAATACAACTGATATCTAAAACCCTTGATATAATTCAACCCATCCGCAATGACGATACATTCCTTCCCCAAAGCTCGCTTGACAGCAGAGTACTCCGTTGCACGAGCTTCTTTCTCGGCTCGAGCTTCTCTGTAAACATCTCGGCTAAGACCCAAAGACTGATCATTGACATGACACACAGTCAGGCGACTAATACACGCATCGGAAGACGCTTCGATCTTCGATTTGAAGAATTCAACTAGCTGATCGGAACGGTATGTTTTCCCTGAAGAAGGGTAGCCTGAGATCAGGATCAGCTGCCAGCATCAGCCTCGGTGCGAGCAATATTCAACAAGTTTAACAAAATACCTACTGGCATTTTCAAGGGTCAGTTCCGGCGATCTACACGCGTATGCTGGTTTCAAGCGATTTTCAAGCCTCAGGTGATATTAGAGGCTAATGCATGCTGGAATTTTCAGGGGCTTTCTCTTTCCCACTAAATACGTCATTGCCAAGCCTCCTTCCTGCCCCACGTGTACCAGATACCAGGTATATAAACAGTCCAAGGCTCCAGCGTTGCTTCTTTTCTATCATATCAAACACGACACATCTATAGCACTGTCAAGACTAGCTCCTACATTGCTACTCATACACATTGCCCACTCCTTCAGTCAGCAAACCAGAAATCTCGATACTTTACCAAACATCAACCATGTCTGACAAAGATTCCTCCTCCGTCAAGGCCTACGTGGACTCCGCTGTTGGCGGTATCCAATCTGCTGTAGGCAGTCTTACCGGCAGCACGGATCATCAGGTAAGCTTGACTCTCTCTGCTTTTCCTCTTCCTTGTCACGCTCCTCTTGGTGCAACCTACCTCTGCTCAAGTGCACTGTGTACCTCCTCTACGCCCCACCGTGCCTCGCTATTCGATGATGCTCTTTATTCCCAGGCAGTATTAGCACTTCTAAAATAAATGCACGGCATTAGTCTCTTGATCGGTTTTGCATCACTAACGTCTCCCAGGCTAAAGGTGAAGCAAACAAAGACCAAGCCGCCGCCGAAAAAGATGCCTCCAATACCGTTGGCAAGCTCGGCTCATACACAGTCACATCGTCAGGCGGTATTGCCCACGACGACCCCCGTCGCCAAGAAGGCAGCTACAACCAAACCATGGGATCAGCCAAAGAGATGGTCGGTAATCTAGTCGGTGCCGACGGTCTGAAGAAGGAAGGCCAGCAACAAAATGCAGAAGGCAAGGGCCTGGAAGCCGAAGGCCAGCTTGCTGACTTCGGCGGGGGCATGAAGGATCGTGCTACAGGTGCCTTGGGCGGTATGGCTGCCGGCATCACAGGCGACAGGGAGAAGCAACAGGAGTACCAGATGAAGCATGATGATGGGAAGGCGCAGTTGAGGGGTGCGCAGCATGATATCCAGAAGAATGCTGATGCTTAGAGCTTGTTTGGGTGAGGAGAGAGGTAAAATGGGAGTCTAGATGATTGCATGCGGATTAAGCGATGATACCTAGATAGTTTCGCTACAATGCAACCTTTGATACCGCTGAACCTACCTCTCTATTGATCCATTGGAATTAGTGATTGATGATAAGCAGCAAGCCACAATCACTTGCAGGACGGGGGTCAATATTCCGCTGTCCGTGTACTGCGTACAACAACCAGAGTACAATGCAAGCCCCTAATGCAAGGAATCTTCCGGTACCCTGGACCCCGAAGAAGACGACCCCCAATAAGCATCAATAAGCTATCGATAAGGGCGACCCTTGACGTCGACCGCGCCGGGCTAGCGGGGGCATGATCTACAACCGCTGGACCTCGGAAAGGAGTCTAGATCGGCCAAATTCCAAATAGATATTCCCATACCGTCGGCAACCCTCCAACATCGTTGATGCAAGCCAGAATCCTCCTCCAAGCAAGTACAACTGCAAGTATTCACCTTCGCCCAAGGATTTGCAGCGTCAATAAGTCCTTCTTCCATCCGCAAACATCCAGACCCTACACCATGGCCTCAGCTACCACCTTCTACGACTTCAAGCCTAAAGACAGTATGCCTCCCTCCCTTCCTTCCTCCCCCTCTCCCCGTCCCACATCCCTCTAAAACCGCCAGCTAACCCTCCCTCAAAAGAAAAAGGCCAACCCTACCCCCTCGACCCTCTCAAAAACAAAGTCGTCCTCATCGTCAACACAGCCTCCAAATGCGGTTTCACCCCTCAATTCGAAGGCCTAGAAAAACTCTACAAGAAAATCAAAGAGCAATATCCCGACGACTTCGTCATCCTAGGCTTCCCGTGTAATCAATTCATGAACCAGGATCCCGTAAGTCCACGTTTGCGCCCCATTACGCCTTCTTCGAGCGACGATTATATATATCATAGATTGCCCTGGCTGACAAGTGACAAATCCAACACGAACAGGGCGACAACGACACCATCCAATCCTTCTGCCAAGTAAACTTCGGCGTCACATTCCCCATCCTCGGCAAAACCGACGTCAACGGCCCCACCGCCGAGCCCGTCTTTGAATACTTGAAAGCTGCTGCGCCCGGCTTGTTAGGCTTGAAAAGGATTAAGTGGAATTTTGAGAAATTTTTGGTGGGGAGGGATGGGTTGGTGA
>QKZZ01001122.1:0-21877 GCA_003521265.1 Cetradonia linearis
GGGGTAGGGAGGGGGAGAAGGAGAAGCGAGCGGTGTATTTGTACTTCTCGCGGAAGCTTTATATGAAGGCGATTCAGCTCAGACTATGGGAAAACTATTAAGCCTAGACTTAGACATAGGCTTTCAGTCTGTGTAAATTCATCACAATTTCAACTGCATACATAGGTGTCATATGTAAAATGATCTTCTATGTGAATATGTCTTATGAACGCCTAACGTACCCTAAATGCACCTTAATTCTATCAGAAAGAGCCACTGAACACCTTTTTCAGCGTAGCTCAATTAGTCAATCTTAATGGAGCCATAAATTTTGTGCACGAATACCCAGCTTGAGAAGAAGCCGATGGTGCCTAAGTTCAGTATTAGCGATTACTCAATGCTGAGAAGGATAGACGCAAAGACTTACCAGTCAAGATGAAGAACAAGAAACTAAGTAACAAACTATATCCCACATAAAGCACCCCGCTCGTAAAGCTCCCAAAGCTCAACTTGCTAATCCAATACAACAGTGCATTCGCAAAGACATACCCAGCACTCGCTCCAGCCGTGCAAAAAGCTCTCCACTGCCAGTGGTAATTCTCTGAACACAGCAGGAAATAGACGAGAAGAATTGTGACGGCGGCGCAGGTGATGATCATGACGCCGTAGCAGAGGAAGAGGAAGCCGAACATATAGTAAATTTTTCCAAACCACATATTGTTCATGATAAAGTAGAGCTCGACAAATATAGCACCGAAGGGCAGAATGCCAACGAGGAGCATGGAGGGGATGGGGCGGAGGTAGGTTGTCGAAGGGGGAATTTGGCGCGGGATTTGGTTGACGCGGACGGGTGGTTGGACAGGCTGAGGTGTATGTTAGATATGCTATTGATGCATTGCGTAGGCATTGAAGAAGAGGCATTGAAGAATACTTACTGCATATTTGAATCCAACCCAGCTGCCGGCGAAGCTGAGAGGAACACTGATGACGAACCATATACCTAGAATCACAAGCATTGTAGTAAATGGCACTGCACCGCTCGATCTCTTAGCCCACAGGAAGAGGTTGAGGACGAAGAATGTTGCGAACACAATTCCGGGAATCAGGATAGGCGTCAGGGCAATATTCTGCTTCCACTTTTCGCCGCCAAACGATTTGTAAACGCGCGCTGAGACGTAGCCACCGATGAATCCGAAGATGGTACAGAGCAGGACCATGACAGTACCTAGAGAGCCACGGTTTGACGGGGAGAGGAAACCGAGCAAGGCGAAAGTAATGGTCGTGCCGACCATTACGAAGAGCTGGGACCCATTACCCAAGAATATACTGAGGACTAGAGGGTTCTTGGGTGTACGGAAGACATCTCCGTGTACCAGCTTCCAGCCTGAATCTTCTTGGACTCCGTCTTCTGCATCGCCATTTGTGCCTGAAAGGGCGTCCAGGTTGAATGAGTCGAGTCTGTTGTACCGGGCAATATCTTTCTTCAGTGCTCGCATTAGAATAGCTGCAACCATGCCTGGAAACGTTCAGTTAGCCTCCAAAGCGGTGACACCTCGTATTTCGTGACTTACCGCAGAGGAAGACCACAATAACTGCCGAGTTGACCAGCGAGAACCAGTGTATCCTGGGATCATAGACATGGAGGTAGCTGTCCCATCGAGTGGCCCATGCTGTTTTCGATGGTTGCCAATGTATATCATAGGTCCACATCACTTTCGTTTCTCCATCCTCATTGAGCATTAAAGGCTGATCTGGATCACTACATTCTGCCTTCCCTTCTCCCAGCCACTTTGAATCCTTTCTTGAAGTTGGTATCACTAGCACACCAACAACTCTGTATTTGTCGCTGCCTGCGGTGTGGTAATCGATCACAATGTCAAAATGGTTGTTCAGCACCACCTTTTTATCCTTATCCACCATACCCAGAGGAAACCCCCGAAGCGTAAGATCCTTGTTCGTCGAAGGGTCCTTATATGGTTGTCCAGCAGGAAGCCCATCCACCAACCAGTTCAAATTATAATTCTGCGATATTCTCCTGTTCACAAATTTTGCGCTCCTTTGATTAAAAGTCTTTTCCTCGCATAACGCCTTGCAAGTCTCATTCTCCATCATTTTGAGATCATAGGGTGAGGTTAATATCCGGTCACCGAACAATATGCTGCCCAGAGATTCTGAAACGTCCTTTGGTCCATCTGCTGGCTGGCAAAATTGGAAAGCTGGGTGGTAGTAGTCGAAAGATAAGACGGAGTGTAATTTTGGGTCATTTTCTGATAGCGCAGGGGTAAGATGATTGACATTGAGCTCGACTTTGTCACCACGTCTGTAGGTAGTCGGCGCAACACCCGGTAGGTAGAAGGTAGATACGCTGCTCGAGAAAAGGAGAACAGATAGCGTCGCGCATGATGCGGGCAAGCTGCGGAGGTACATGACGAACAAATTTCGAGCTCTAGGTTTCAGAGTAAGTGAGGCTATACGTGGGCATTATTGGCAAGGCTTTTGTTGTAGCTTAGTCGGAGCTGGCTTTGACAGACCTTGAACGCCGAGCTGGCGTGGAATAAAGATTGTGCGTTTGCGAGTTGTGATTTTGGTATTTACCGCCTGGGATGAATATTATGCGGCGTTCGCAGGAGCATCAGTGTGGGCAAAACAGTATGCGCAGGAAAATTTTTCGGCTGGATGGTATTGAACTATGTGATTCCACCCAGATCTCCTGGAAACACCCTACTTGGACGGCGGATAGGGCTGAATCCCAGAAGCTCGTCAACACGCCCTAAAGTGCCCTCGAGACCGTCCCCTAGACGACGAAGTCAGCGCCCGGAAATTTCCGGTTTAGGGTGTGAAAATCTGGTCTCCGGGGGCGCTCTAGGCTTCAGCTCTACGACTGTCCAAGTAGGGGGTGACCCCTAGGCAAAAAACAATTACGAACAGCCCATACCAAAATTTGCCTGCACCGCGTTTTACCCACCATACACCTCCTGTATCGCTACAAAACGGGCTCAGTACTTCCGAATAGGCAATTATGAAGTTGTACACTCGTTCGAAGTCCTCCCTTCTAGTGGTACTGAAATATTTACGAATTTACGTATACTATAACTACGCATGTCCCTTAATCCCCATGCAAGCGTGAGAAGGTCACCTGACCTAGGATCAATCGGGACAACTAAACGGAACGGCTGCCCAAAAGCGGCGCCCCTTCGAAAGCATATTAGTAACATCTTTTCTTCTTTAAGCTATTCTCCTTGTGCATTGTATCAAGGACGAGCTGACTAGTATGGCGCTATTACGTATTGCAGTATCATAATACCGCCTTAGATTGTATCGTCGTTAAAAGGGAACGATTTTCGCATCGATAGTAGGGATAAAGGATATTGGTGAGCCAGGGTGAGCGCGAGGTCACTTGCTGGATTGGACCAGGTCGATAGGCTTGCGCACGTACAGATTCGGGTTAAAAAACAATTATTCCTGCTTTTCAGGGCTTCCATCGAATTTTTTACCCAATGAATATAACTCTACAGCTGAAGAATGTGATCATGACGGCACCCCCTCTTCGAAGCTGTAGCACTTAATATTTTCTCATCAGATACCCGCCGTTTTGGAGAGAATCCGTGAATAAGAAGCGCGATAAGTACGCAAACATGCCGCCTTTGACAAACTATCCCTGTTCATAATCTTCATGATGCCCTGGTTCCTCGCTGTAGAGATTCTGAGAATAGAAAGAGGACATGTACTGTATTCCATGTCCGGAAAAGACTAAGAAGGGGGTATTTCCCAGCCAACAACACCTTGCTCGCTTTGCTCATCGAAATCGAAATCGAAATATCTAGAATTGGCGAAAGCCAAACACGGCTCATAATAACCCCGCCAGCATATCCGCCAGATCAGAAGGCTTTCGTCCGGCCCCACCTCTACCTCTTTTGATCTCATCCCTCATATAGCCCAATTCCCTAAGGCTCCGCTCGTGATGTTCATACGCGAGATCCCAATGCACCCTAGCCCTCTTGTGTTCCTCAAGACCTTTCATGTAATCATCATAACCATTGCCTTTTAAGTCCAGCCAATTGCAGTTCGAGCTTTCCTGGATGAAAGCCTGTCGTTTCGTCAGAACTTTGATCATGTCGGTATTGAAAGTGTTCCATGCGTCCATGTAGCTGCGTAGTTGCCTGAGATAGTGTTCACAGGTGTTGGGTGTCATGTTGCATGGCGTTGAAGGGAATATTGGTGGCTTTAGAAGTCCGTTCCGTAATACAGACGTTTTAGCGGCTGGTTTCGTAGGCGAAGTGCGAGACTCGAAGGGAAGATCTGTCGCCAAATCGCTCATATTTCCCAGACCTTCATTACTAGGCGCAAAGGGAAAAGTGCTTTTGAGATCCCCAAGGTTGAAATGACTTGCATCCACTTCCGGCTGTTTGTAACCTGTCGCTCGAGGTGGCAATGATGGGCCTTGCCGAGACGAATTGCCAGAAGGAGTAGCTTGTTGTGGGGACATGGCACTGCCATTCGTCTGATTATCACCAGTACGGGTAGAAGAGGCGGGTGGCGTTGGTTCATCAAGATCCATAGGATCTACATCACTATTATCCTTACTGTTGTCCAGACTTTCGCCCGTGGTGCTATAAGCAGTAGTATCCTCTTCTTTACCATTAACAGATGCTTGAAGATTTGTCGGCTTGGGTGCATGTGTCCTATGGCGCTTTCGGGTTGTCCGGCTATATGATCGTCCTGGGGGCGGATGCTGGAGGTCAAAGTTGAGGTTTTCCAAGTGTGCAGCCCATTTTTCCGGAGAGTATGACCCATCAATAGGTGGCGGAGGTGGTGGATTGTTAGTGCTGTCGGGTCTGGATGAGCCATTGCGGACGTCTTGTGCCTTGCCGTCTGCTTGTTGGTCTTTTTGAGACGTATCCCCTTCAGTTGGCGATACCGTGCGGAGCGGCGTCTCTGTACGACTTGGAGAAGAATCAGAGAACTTGGGCTGATACCCATTAGGAGAAAAGTTCGTGTCAATACTCTCTGCGTTTCCAGGGCAGAAAGGGGGCGTGTCGACAGAAGGTCGTTCTGAATAGTCTGGTATGTGGAAACTAGAGAATGAATCCTCGTTAGCATCTTCAGTAATTACTGGAAGCGGTGTACAATGCAAGGAGAAATGCGCATTCGGAAGCTTTGCAGTCTATTATCTTGAAGGGGAAAAGACAGTACGCAATCGCCGAATATGGGGAAGATGCAGTTGATTCTTGTTTGCCCTTCTTAGGGCAAGGAGGCCATTGATTTGACCATATGTCTGATGAACAACAGTGACTTAAAGGCTGGGACGAAGAAAATGGGGTATACCCTTGTGGTGCGTACATGGGAGTTCTGTTCTTGTCGCCCGTGGCAGGGCGATAGTCCTTGTCTCTGGGCGGAGATCCCCATTTCTCTTCATAATCTCCCCACTTTTCCTGCCAGCTCTTTGATCTCGAGAGTGAGGGTTTCGAACCATCTGATCGTGGGGACTCGGAGACGCCACTTGGGACAGCTGACGACTGTTGCTGCGATTCTTTGGTATGACTTGCGCTATCCTTATGGAAGTCTGATGATTTGTCCAAATCTATTGCTGAATGCCTCCGGTGTCCTGTGTAGTACCCACTTCCAAGACCTGCTTGTGGCGCCATTGGCTCGTCACCAGCATCCTCGACTGTTGCGTAAAGGTTAAAGCCCGTTTGTCGGTGGGCACCTGCAGGCATGCGACCTCGTCTACTCTTCGGAACTTGTGTTGGGCGAGCTTTTGCTGACGGGACGGAAGATTCTTCATCTTCGGAAGAAGAACTTGATGAGGATGAGGATGGGTACATGCCAGTCAGGTTTGGTTGTCTCTTCTGTGGTGTGCTCTTCTCGTTGCGGCTAGAATAAGCAGCAGCTTTAGCTCGAGCATGGGGCGTCTCGTAGAGTCCTGTGTCACGTCTTGTGTCTCGAGGGTTTGCAGATGTCGTAGCTCGGTGGATTCCTGGACTCTCAAAGAACGTCCTTTCTCCACCGCTAGTCTTATATGGGGTGCTCATGCGTGACTTGTTGCCGAATGGTTCATTCAATGACACCCTATCTCTGAAGCCTTGCGAGGGATCGGGTTTCCTTGCAGTAGGCGCAGGATTTGGAGGTGGTGGCATGCTGGTCTGAACTCTTGAGCTTGTTGGTCGCTCTCTTGATGTGTTGAAGTAGGCAGAAGGGGCTTGCCGCTCATCTTCCCCAGGTGTACCTGGAGCGAAGCCGGATCTCTTCGGCGAAACGCGGGACGTATTGGCTCTTGACACTCCAGGGTGACCTTCTTGAGATCGTTCCCAGTCAAATCGCCCTCGACTTGAGCTTCTAGGGACTCCCCAATTAGGTTCGCGTCCTGCCTGAAAAGCAGCAGTAGCTGACCTGGGGACCTTGGGTGGTACCGTCCGTTTTGGAGGGAGCGGGCCTTGCCCATGTCTCATCTGATCCCATGCTTTAAACCTCGCCTCATCACTGCCTGCACTGCCTGCACTGCCCCATGTAGACGTTGACTCCGTTCGATTAAAACGTGCAAATTTCTGCGCGCCCGAAGGTGGGGTTGGGTACTGAGATTTCGGTGGGGGTGGTGGACGTGGACGTGGTGATGGTGGAAAGTTGGTCGCAGGGGGCCGTGGAGGTACACTGGGTTTGGTAGACGGAGAGGAGGAATTATTGTACGTATAGAGCAACCCTGCTCGCATGCGCGCAGCATCATATTTCGCACGCGCTTGCGGATCTGAAAGAATCTCGTTTGCAGACTGTATGGCTTGAAATTTGGAGTTGTACTCCACTTCCTTGCCGGGATTGCGGTCAGGATGGTATTTGAGAGCTATGAGAGCAGATCGATTAGCAACACATTTCCTCAGCAGAGAAAATATCTCATACCGAGCTTCTTGAATTGTCTCTTGATCTCGTTTGCGTCCGCTGGTGGCTTGATTTCAAGGTCGGCATAGAGATCGCGATCTGCGTCGGCCTTCATGCTGTGAAACAATCACCGTCGGTTTTCGGTGAGTTCTGAGCCAGGCTCAACTCAACAATCCCGCAATGTAGTCGTTCAGATCATAAGAGAGATAATAGAGACATGGGTATAGAGTTACAGATATGCTCTGCGGATGAGAACAGGTGGGTTCTGGTAAGTGCAAGACTGGCCTGCCCGTCCGTGGGGATTAGTACAAAGCGAAGACTGTAAGAGATGACGCCCTGCGGAGGCCGTAGCGGTCAGGTACCTGCGTCAGATCCAGATCTTGCAGCAGTGAAGCGGTGCAGTTCACCGGTTAACCGCCTTGGGTCTGAAAGAACAGCAACCGTTGACTAGACAGGTAAGTGAGGTGAGCTTTCAAGAGGCGCGGCAGGCTGTGAGCAAGTGGCGACTATCTGGATTTGAGGCGGCGAATCACTTGTTGGTATTGAGTAGTATGTTTATTATAAGTCTTATTGGGCGTCACGACTGTTCGGTCATGCAGTGCCAGCACCACCAGCTTGTAGATCTGTTTGTGACTTGTCGGATTAACAAATAGGGTGCACGGGGGCGAGAGGGCTAGTGGGCTCGGTGGGGTCAGGCACTGTCGGATTTTCGTAGGCCAACCCGGTCCTTGAGGTATTCAAAAGGAAGACACAAGAATCACCTAAGAGCTTGTTCTGACTTATGGACTGCTACTTGGATAACGACTTTATATCCCGAGAAGATTCTCGCATCGCATTACAAGAGAAGCCGCAGAAATGTATCCGAATGTTGGGCTTCCGACGCATATTATAAGCAAAGATCATAAGGCAATATCTACCAACTAACAGTCGGATTGGGCAAACTCATGCTACCACGTCGCTTGCCTCGTGCTCCTTTCTATCCTCAGCGTGATTGTAAGGTGCCCGGATTCCATTGCTGAATAGATCAGTCAATACAAGGTGCATCTTATCAAGCAGCTTGTCGACTTCCCCAGCAGTTCCAACGGTGATCCTCAAGCACCCTAAGCAGCCAACTTCCTTCCCCCGGAATCTCACAACGACGCCTTTCGTCTCTGCTAAACGCTCATACACCGCCATAGCGGTCTCGTTGTGGGGTTTGCCGCCCTCATTCCGCGGTTTGTCTAAGATTTCTACAAGCAAAAAATTGGCAGCTGCTCCACCTAAGAACCTGCCAACGCCGGAGATCTTCGGTAGCTCCTCTAACATCCGATCTCGCTGCGTCAAAATCCTCTGCCGATTACTCTTCATAACAGCCAGATTCCTTGGCTGTAAAGCAGCGCATGCTAACGCACTAGTAGGACTTGAGACGTTGTAAGGGGCTTTGAGGTTGTTGAGTAGACGAGCAACCGGAGGGGACGTATAAGCCGCACCAAGTCTTATGCCAGCAAGACCGAAGGCTTTGCTTAAAGTCTGCATGACTACGAGGTTCGGCCATTCAGTGACCCATTCTGCGAGACTTGACCCGTCTGGAGCAAAGTCGATGTAAGCTTCATCCAATACCACGACCCCATTCCATGTAGGATGTTCAAGGACTTGCTGTAGATCAGACTTTGAGACTAGATTTGCGGTAGGGTTTCCAGGGGAGCAGACATAGACCATTTTGATAGAAGGATCCAAAGAAAGAGTGGCGTTGATTGCGTCTGGGCGCAGCTTGAACGACTTGCCTGTATCCAGAGGAATTTTGACCACTTCCAAGTCATTCACTTGAGCACTTACAGCATACATGCCATAGGTAGGAGGGCAAGTCAGGATTTTTTCTCGTCCGGGGGTACAGAAACATCGGAGTAAAGCATCAATTGCTTCGTCGGAACCTACACCCACGAACAGGTTTTCTGGACTTAGTGTCTTGGCTGTGTGGTGATGGGTATTTCGCAAATTGCATAAAAGTTGCTTCAGTTCAATTTGGTGTCTGCCAAGTCGTCAATATTCTATAGATGTAGGCGGCCCAAGTACTAACGGATCTGGGTATCTATTCAACTCGAGGAGATTTATCTCTGCCGCTTTCTGATGAACGCGGCCACTGACAGCTCCGTTACTGAGCTCGCCGTCCCCATTAAGATCTAATCCAGGACCGTACGCATTTTCGTTTGCGTCAAGCAGAATATTCGTCCCGTCATCTTTATAGTCACTAGACCATTAGTCAGAGGCTGCTGGAATCAGCAGATTTCTTACTCTCTAGCGCATCTATAAGGCTCTAATGCTAGTATATTGGGTCTTGCACATGTAGAAAGGTCAAAAGGTGACCTAAGACCAGTCATGGCCATCTGGCATTGAAAATTAGGGACCGGATCCCCTGGTACTTGTTGATTCAAAATTCGAGACGTCAGTCAAGTCAGTCATAGGCGACAAAGTGACAGGTACGATGCAAATGTATTGCGCTAGAATTCTATCCTTTCTTGTGATAACCTCTGTTCATAAAAGAAGTTTTTATACGCTAATCTCGTTGTGGAAAGGCGGGCTTCAGATAATGGGACAGGAAGTCATAGAGGTTATAGAGATACTTCGTAGCTTTTGAGCACTCATCAAGCACTGTAATCTCAGCACCAAGGCATACTAACGCCCCAAACGAGTTCTTCGAAAGACTTTAGCACGAGCTGGCTGGTGTCAAGTCCACATGCATGATTTTTGACGCAAGTCTTCAAATGAATGAGCCGTCCGCTCGTGGCTCATTGTGGATGCGTAAAACAACCCCCTTTGGCAGGGCCCGACATCCGCCACCGCCCGGCGACTGTGTCTGGCTTGCATGTTTGCATGCATTGGGCTAATCCTTTTGGACAGGTCAATTTGATTGAGTTGATTAGAGATCGCAGTAAGCGCATTGGATAGTCAGAATGAGGAATTTGCTTTTTCTGCTGCTATTCTAAGGCGACTTGACTCGCTATGAATGAATGGATCATCTGTCCTGTCCGAAGTATGTCGACGGCTAGTTGTTGACCCCGTCTTCCTATTGTCATTCACATTCTCACCCACCTATCGTTGGAGGATAGTAGTACTTCTCTAGGTGTCTAGGTGGCCAAAGGAAAGGTCGATTAGGCCTTCTACATGCAGCTTAGACTGGGATCCACGTTCCCATAGCGCCGGCAAGGTCCCTTAAATTGCGGGCCTAAACCAATAGGATGCTTCTTCTTGGGCGTCACATCTCGGGCCCCAACAGGCCCAGCAGGGCTTCCCTCCCACTGTCAATCCTAGGTCAATCCGCTCGTGGTACCGCACCTCACGCTTTATTATTAGCGGCCAGGTGTCCCAGGTGCCATGGCCTACCAAAACAGCTACGTTCCTCGCCCACATATGTACAACGCCGGAGGGGCAAATGCAGGTCATTTCCCCACCCAACAGCTCCCGCTCCAGCAGCAGCAACAACAGCAGCAGTTTTATCCGAACCCTTATCCTCAATCACTGCCTCCATCTGCCTCCTACGTCCAACCACAAGGCTCACAACCTCCAACGAATCAAAGCTCAAGGCAGCTATACCTACCTAACCAGAGCCATGGCAATGGTGGACCGCAGCTGATGCCGCCTCCCTCCGCCGTGTCAGATGATCCCTTCAAGAAACCCTATCTCCCCCAACAACGAACCTCAGAGCCACAACAGCAGTATATCCACAATGGTCGGTTCCCCTTTCCTTCTCAAAGAGTCCCTGATATGAGTCTGCTACTGTTTTCGGCATGTTGCACGAGATTCTGACGTCTTCCTACATTCCTCAGCTCAATCTCCACCATTCAATCCTCGATATACCCAGCAACAATCCGCATCTAGCCCCCCTCCAATAGCGAACGTCTCCACTACTACATCAAAAGAGGCCACTCAGCCGCCTACTCCAAGCTTATCATTCGCCCCTGCCTCCTCAATGACAGCCCCAGCTATACCAGCCACCTCGTCTGCCCAGGTGACCTCGCCGCCTGAGTCTCCTTCAGAAAACCAAGACTCGTCTTCTCCAACTAGCAAAGCCTCTGCATTGGATCAAGAGCGCATCGACGCTCTTCTCAGTGTCAACAACCTATTGCTTCAAGAGGTCTCAATACTACAAAAAGCGGGCCTCAAAGCGACTGCACAGTCGCCCCAGCATGCCAATCCGGCAAATGCGTCATCTCCCCAGACCAAGCACGAAGGCGCCACTCCTACATCCACAGACCCATCCGAAGCAGCTAGTCAAAATGCACCTACGCCGAGCTCCGTCACTACCCCAACGACCACAACACCTACCACTCTCGTGCCACCTCAGCCATCAAACAACCCCACTCAAAATCAAAAGAAATATGTCGAATACATGAGTCGTTTAAAAGCAAACATCTACTACCTAGTTGCCATGTCCAATCAGGACAAAACGAAACAAACCGCCAAACCGCAATATCCCACACATCTAGAGTCACCACCTGCGTGGCTAACAGAAGGTTCCAATGACGATGACCACAAGAGGTTTGAGGCGCTGAAGGAGGGATATCATAAATTGAGAGAACTGTGGCCAGACTGGAAACCTACACCGAGGCCGACACCGCAGCAGCTGGCGCAACAGCAGGCTCAGCAGCAACAAGCTTCACAGCAGCAGCAGGCACCACAGCCGCAAGGCCAGCAGCAGCAAGCACAGGCATAACAACAACCGCAACAGCAACAGGTATAATAGATGTCGGCGAAACAGCTACGATAAGAAAGTCGAGTCTTGTATGGGTGGGAGAAAGGGGAGGCCAATGGAAAAAGGATCAAAACCAGTATATTAAATTCGAGATCTCAAGAGTTGGTGTAAGATAATTGTAGAATATCACATATAACGCGTTTCTAGCAAGCAAAGCAGGCAGATCTTTCAGCTAACAAAAAGAATCTATTCACACGAAAGTGCTTTTGTATATACGCATTCTAAGCGTCCGCCAATGTGGCAATCGTTCAGTCTTCTCTCTTCGCCTTACTAGGTGATCTCTAGGTATCATCAAGCGACGTCTTTCACAAGAGAATTCACAGGCGTTGAGTTCTTCATATTCAATTGTATTAACAGCCCATAAACCAGCTCCATAGCCCATGTCCGAGTGGTTTAAAAAGCATAAAATGCTAATTTCTATCCCAAAACCGGCCAACCAGCCAGAAAAGAAGGAAAGAAAGAGGTACTATTGATGCAGTAGTCAGACACCCAAGATCACATGGCTCATAAACAATCTTTTCCGAGCAAAACGTACAATGACGCCTCATCCCACCCCACCGCATTCTACATAGCTCCTCTGCGAATCAATCCTTCTTCCTCCTTACCCCCTTTAGCCCAGTGCCAACCAGCAACCAGTCGAGCTCAGAACCACGGACGTACACCAAAGTCAGTCGAACGCGGAGAGAGAGCAGACAGGGCACTAGCCAGCAAGTACTCCGATCAAACCCACTCATTCCGCGGACATAGCACCTCACTCAGTCAAATGCGAAATAAGCAGACAAGTTGGAATCATATAAACGATGACGCAAATCCTCATCACAACCCAAAAGTCCATCCCCCCTCCCTCCTCATCCTCTGCCTAGCTTCTACATCCCTCCTGATTTCCTCCTCGGTCAAGCGATCACTCCCCGCCCAATTCGCACTGCTAGTCCGACTCCTAAACCGATGATGTCTCTCCCTAAACATTTCTTCCATCCTCGGACTTAGTACAGGTCCGAAAACCGCGTCAGCGTCCATGGTGTCTTCCTGCGTCATGAGGATTTGGCGGAGTTGGGGAGATTGTGCCCATTCGGGGAGATTGGCTAGTTTGGGCTTGGAGCCGGAATCGGAGTCGGATTCATCTTCGGATTCGGTGGGGATGTCGTCAAGGTGGATGTTTTCGCCGTTGATGTATTGAGGAGAGGATTTGGAGGGCGGGGCGAGCTTGGAGGGTAGAGGGGTTTTATGGTTTGCTGGTGGTGGGTTGGGGGCTTCTGCGAAGGGGATCTTCCCATTTTGATACTTGGCTATCTCAGCGTGGTGGCCAGGGCGCGACACTTGATTTTGATGGACATGTTGTTGGTAGGCCTGGTTGGCTGTTGTGGATCTAAGGAGAGATGGTGGGTTATGATGAAGAGGCGCTGGTGGAGGTGCAGTAGAATAATTATTGTTGAATATTGATGCTTTAGGGCCACCTTGCCGAATGCTTGATTGCCTAATAGGCGGTGCCATGGTCGGTCGGACGCGAACCTCCTGTAGCTCTTCGTCCTCTGTTTTTCGTCGCTTAGCCTCATTTTGCTGATAGGAGGGGCCACCTTGCATGCGGGCCGGTCGGGGGGGTTCGTCATCAGCCTCGGGCTCGAAGACTCTTTTGATGAGCGGCTTGGAAGGATTCTGCATTGGGTGGTTATTAAGAGGTCGATTGTGCTCTGGAGCGTTTTGCAGTCTTGATGGAGGCCTTGGTCCATCAAGCTCTTGCCGTGTGGTCGAAGCAATTTGTGTCTGGTGAGCAACAGGAACCTGCAAAATCATTATTAGCTGGATTGGATGAAAAAAAGGCGCTTTGACATACATGGTCTGTAGGAGGACGTTGGGAAGCGCGCTGTTGGTCCTTCTTTTGCATCTCCAGTCTTCTTTTCTCAATGGCTTGCCTCTTAGCAATGTTCTTGGGGTCCTCTGCTGCTGCGGAACGTTCTCGTTCGCGCTGCCGTTCGGCTTCCTGGAGCTGCAATTGTTCCTGGCGCTTCGCTCCTTCTTGTTGGGCAGCCCGCTTACGTTCGATCTCACGCTTCTGCTCGAGTTTACGTTGCGCCTCCCTCTCATCCTGCTCCTTTTTTCGCTCTGCTGCGATAAGCGCTCTTGGTTTAGTTGAGGCGGATGTTACAGAGCTTTTGAAGCTGGTATTAGAAGCGGTTGATTGTACGGAGGCATTGCTTGGTTTCTTCGCTACAGCTGGCTGCCTCGGCTGGGATGGAGGTAAAGACTCTTGCAAGTTCGAGGAGAGAGCAGCGTTGTTCAATCGCATTCCTTGGGATAATGTGCCAACGCGAATAGCGACTGGTTGTGGTTTGGGCTTTGGGCCTGTTTCTTTCGCAGGTCTGATAGGTCGCCGTGGGTCTTTTGGCCTCTGCGATTGCGACTGTTGAGGTGGGCCCACGGACTGAGATGGCGCCTCGCCTCCTGTGACCTCAACTTGGGGCTTGGAAGCTTGTTGATTTTGCATCTTCCTTGGACTTTGTCTGGTTGGCTTCGTAGGCAGCGGAGCTGGTTCTGCTGCCAACTCCTTCGTCTGTAATTGCTTTTGCACTACCACCTGCTGCTCTTGTTCCTCTCGCACACGTTCGGCTTCTACCTCAGCTCGTTCGCGTTTTTTGGCTTCTAACTGTTTTTCTCTCCCCTCTTTCTCTGTGGAACTTCGCGTCTTTCGACCGGCAGGATTGATCACTGGACTGTGTGGTGCTCCACTAACGTGATTCTCGTTCCTCATCATGGTGCCTCCTGAAGACCCTTGAGGTTCGTCTTGCATTCGAAGTGATGTGGAGAGAGTCTCCATCTTCGCTTGAGCAGAAACACCAGCACTACTCGAGAATAAGCCCCTAGCAGTTTTCATGATAGATTGTAACTTTGATTTCGAAGCACTCAAAGGTCCATCAACATACCGTTTTGACGACGGGCTGCCAGTTGGAGTAGTTGACTGATCTAGTGCCACAGCAGTACTAGTGTCCACACCAGCACGTGTATAAGCTCTTGAAGGCGACCCAGACTCTGTGCTAGATGCTGCCCTTGTAGATTCGAACCCATGCGGTTGAGTTGGGTTG
The DNA here is from genome assembly GCA_003521265.1 of Cetradonia linearis. NCBI lineage: Eukaryota > Fungi > Ascomycota > Lecanoromycetes > Lecanorales > Cladoniaceae > Cetradonia > Cetradonia linearis. Next base: position 14,656 of record QKZZ01001122.1, read on the forward strand.
GCTTGTCGCAAAGGAGATGCCCCTTTCATTTGTTTGTCATTTCGATCAACTTCGAATTCGTGACCCCCGATAGTTTGCTTCCCTCGAATACCTTCCATGACGTCCGCAGATACGCTTTTGGAGAGTTGTGGGCGCATTGACGTATTCGGTTGAAATTGAGGTGGCTGTATCCAGTCATCATCGTCTTCATCGTTAAGCTCTGACATGGCAACTGTCTGTGAGGGAAAAGCTGAAGTCTGGTAAGAAGGCTGTGCCTGTGATTGAGGCTCAACATTTGGCAGTTGGGGGTAAATGGGATTTGTCGCCGTTACAGATGCTGGGATTGACTTTGTTGGCCGGGCATTTTGTGATTTTCCAAGCATATTAATCCTTTCGTGTAGTCTCTGTGTGGAAGACTTATTGTGGAGCTTGGTCATCTTCGAATCCCCATCAGATTCTTCTCGAGTAAGTTTTGGTTTGTCGGTGTCGATCTCCATCTCATCATTGACCCCCTTCTCATGAGCAGGCTCAGACTGCTTGAGGCCGCCCAATGACTTCCCACCTGTCAGACGCCCGAGGAAGCTGCCTCTGCTTGCTCCAAGGCTTTTCTTCGTCGTCAATGGTTCTCGAGCAGGTAGTGCTGCAAATGTGAGACTACTTTTGCGGACTACTGGCCTTGCAGGGCTTGAACCTTGTGAGGGCGAACGTGACCCGTCGACAACAAGATCATCATCGGAGTCCTTGTCAACCATTTTTAGATCCATTGCATCTTCCACCGCATGTTGTGGGCCTAGTTTTTCTGGATTTTCGGGCTCATCCTTCCTGAGATCTGCACGAGAAAGTGCTCCCTCCTGTAAAGCTGCACTGACCACATCTCGCTTGGTCACCTCTTCTCTAGCAGAGTGAAATGATGTTTCCGTAGTGCTTCGTCCCTCTAATTGACTGGTCGTTGTGGTCTGTCCTGCCGTGGGTGAGTCTGGCTGAATCTCCACCGTGGCATTCGTTTCCGCTGACGACTGCACCACCAGCGGCATCTGATCAACATCCATATCATCTTCCGAGAGACCGTGGTAGCCTGAGTCTGTGTCTACTTTGGTGGGTCTTTTGACCTCTGCTGGAGCAATAGGGTCTTCTGCTACATGGAAAGTAGGCGCAGCTTTGACGGGACTGGCTTTGCGCAGCGGGCTGTTGTTCGATCGAGGATTGGTTGAGAATATATCCGTCAGTGGCTATATCTATATTTAGCACAGTGAGAGCTCCAAATATTTTGCAAATGTACCTCTCGGGCCTCTAAGGGATTCCTCTTCCGCGCTGTCCGGGGTGTCTTGCCCCGTAATTTCCCTGGTGTCTTGAATATCTCTGTAACGTTCACCTGATTCTTGCTGAATATATCTGCCATGTGTTCGTTCAGCCATTCCACTTCGTTGCGAGCCGAAAAGGCAAAGTCCTCCGCTTCTTGCGCACAGAATTGTACAACTTGATCATTCTCATTATGTATCCATTGAGCGGACCCCACAGCTAATTGCTCTCTGGATCGTACGGTGGTCATGACTGACTTCAGAATTAAATTATCTTCTCCGTTCGATAATGCTGGAGGCAGGAAAGATTCTACCTCAAAGCTTCAGTAGTGTGGCGGAGATGTGAGCGTTGCCAACGATAAGGGCTGGCGCGTTATGTGCGTGTTCAACATAAAGAAGAAAGTTGTGTTAATGCGAGTGCTTAGTAAAGATAATGCTAAAGAAGCGGAGCTGTGGTCCTGAGTGAGGGATCTGTTCGTATGGAGTTCGATGTTCTCATGTGGTGCCGATCAAAACAATGAGAATCACGCTAGTAGCCCTGCAACTCCAGATCATGTGACTGCCGGCAAGCTCCGCAAAACCATCCCATCCGACAGCATGTACATAATTTCCATATATTGTTTATACTCATTGCGATTTTCATTGGTTTGCACTATGTAATTTTCTTATTGGTCAAATAATCATATTTTATTGCCTGGACATTGTATTTTCTTGCATCTTTAAGAATCTCTAGGCATGCAAGGCGTCCCCTTGCTGTCCGCCCACTCTCTCTCAGTAGCACCCGCGGCATTATGGAGCGGACCGGCTTCTCGCAAGAACAACTAGATGTACGGGAAGCAGTGGGGAAAATCTGTTCCAACTTCCCCAATGAATACTGGGCGGAGCGTGATGAATCAGGAGTGCACCCACATGATCTCCATGCAGCGCTAGCAAAGGATAGTTGGATTGGGATTGCATTGCCTGAGGATTTGGGTGGTACCGGTCTTGGTATATCAGAAGCAACGATGATGCTTCAGACTATTTAGCAAGGTGGTGCTGGTATTGCTGGAGCCCAGTCGATCCATGCCAATGTGCCATGCAACGTAGCCTGTAGCTAAATTTGCAACAGAGAATCAGAGAAAAGGCATGCTTCCTAAAATTATCCGTGATGAATGGAAGGCGTGTCTTGGGGTGACAGAGCCAAGGTCAGAATACTCCCTTTGGTAGAGAGATGACTTAAAGGGGAGAGGATCAGCACTGGACTAGAAACCTTAAAGCTGAGGACACAAGCGATTCGGGAGGGCGACTCGTACAAGCTTTCTGGGCAATAGATTTGGATATCGTCCGCTGGTCGCGTCGGAGATGGTTTTACTGGCTCGTACGACTCCCTTACAGGATGTTAATAAGCCTTCGGAGGGGCCGTAACGTTTCTTTATCGACTTCGACAGGCATGCGCCTTGGTTGGAGCTGAGGAAAATAAAGAAGATGGGAGGTAGAGCCATTAATGCTAAAGTGTTCTTCGATAATTACCGAGCCCCAGCAGATAGTCTGATAGAGGAGGAAAGAGAAGGCTTCAAAATTGTGAGCTCTAAGAGTACGTGATCAGCGATCGTTCCACTGACTGATACCGATGAAATGCTGAACGCTGTCTGCTGGCTGGAAAAGCTCTTGGATTGGGTTATGCGGCTTTAGAGAAGGCTGCAAGATATGCAAAGGATCGTATAATTTTGGGAGGATCGATTAGTCAAAATTTAAGGCATCGAGAATCCTCTTACTGCGGCGTACATGAATCTTGAGGTAGCCAAAATCGCCTACTGAGGAAGATCAAGAACCTTACCCATCCACAAGCCACACAGCGGCCCCCATTTACCGCTGGTACAGGCTTCAACCGCCAGACACTGGGCCCACGTTCAACGAACAAGGGCACTGCTAATGCAGTAGCTGACCAAACTCCTTCAACCAACAAGCGTGCAAAGGCAAACGCACCTGCCTCCCCACCCGTCGCGGGATCTTATCAACGCAATGTAATTGACCTTACCCAAGAGGGACCTGCCGTCACGTATAAGCCCACTCGTGTTCGACGCGTGAACCGGAAACATTTCCGGTTTTTCAACCGCCAGCACCGTCATATCAGCCGTGAGCAGAACATACAACGTGAGACCACTGGGATTATGGCGAAGGTCGCCAGCAAGCTCCGTGTGAGCCACCATACCCTGCAAATCGACAGGGAAACGCTTCGGAATCGCTGGGAGGTGGACGAGAACCTTCAACTCCAGCATGTTACCGATCAACCGGCAGAGCTGAATTTGCATTTCTCAAGGGCAGAAGAAGCTATCGACGAAGCCCTCTACGTGATCGAACAGAAGCTGTTGAAATGATTGGTACAACGAGCCACAGAAGGATGCTTATGAGATGTAGCGAATGATAGGACGTGTTTACGCCAGTTGCCCGAATGCTATGACCGTATGATATTCAAATGGACGGATATTGACAAGGGAGAGTTATTCCATGTTCGATTCAGTGTTTTGTAATTTTCTTTACAGCTTCTTAAGCTGTACACTTACGTATGGGTAGTTTTTCGTTCGTCCAGACGACGATACAAATGTATTGGCATTTGCTTGGCTTCGCGCTCTCGCCATGTTTCGATCGGGACAATGGGGTGTACCATTGAGAGATTATGCATTCGTTCGACCAGGACAGCAGGGATCCATGGTGAAAAGGGCTTGTGTTTGTGTAGAAGTTGTGATGAAACAAGGGCTAGTGTTGTTAGCTGGTGGATGTCATATGAGAATACTCAAGTGCCCAAATGGAGCTTCCATCCTGTACTGGTTGCTCGACGAGCTGTCGCTAGCTTAGGATGGCAACGGAGGACAGGTTTCGATGAATTTGCAAAGTCGGTGTTCCTTGATCATGATTGCTCAGTCACATGCTCAATAATAGCTCTCCTCATGTGCCTGAAACACGTTCTTGGTCTGATGCAATTTGCCTCTAACTCTCAGCATCCAGTGCCGTTGTCTCTTCACAGAATCAATCAGCCATGCATATTTCCTAACAATAATAAGGTAGTGTCAGAGCCGAGATGCATCTCAATGGGCTGTCTTTCAAGTCAGTCAACATCCTAGCCGGACACTCTATGCACGCGGCAGGCAGCCAATTTATTGAAATCCTGTTCCACTAGAGATACAAGAAAGAAGTAAACCAAACACGCTCAAAGCACGCCTTGTTGTGTGAGAGTTCAACCGCGTCAGCGTTCGGTCCTTTGCCCATTTGTTCCTTGATGCACCATTGACCAATTTAGAACGTCCACGCTATACACATCTATTCGCTATCTTCGTGCACTCCACAGTCATTCCACATCCTTCATCGATCCTCGTTCCCGCATGAGTCTGCTCATTCATGATTCATAGCCAACCACGCGATTCCTGTGAAGCTGCATCGCTACTTTGGAGAATCTAAGAAGCCGGCACTGCCTGTCCACCGAATTGCGACTTCTCGTATTGCTCCTGGTGAGAAGTGATTCCGGGTGTAGGCTCTTGCTTGGGAGCATGAGGGAAGTCAGACGGACTGTAATTGGGGGCGCTTCCGGCCTCGGTTTTGATGGGGGCATTGGCCGCCGACTTAGGGCTGCTGACTTCGGGAGAGGTAGAACGTCCCCGAGCGCTGCCAATGTACTCCTGAGCTTTGGCAGTGTAGTCTCCAGCATAAGCCTTGACAGTCTCGGAAGCACGAGCGGTATGTTGGCCTGCCAGCTCTTTGATTTGGTTGGTCTGGGTGCTCATCACGTCTGAGGCGTTCTTTACGTGGTGGTCGATAAGGTCTTGATTGGTCATGTAGACTAAGGGACCGAGGTAGATGCAAGAAACTCCGATGAGGGTCAAGCCCCAGAAGGGAACGATCTTGATGAGCCAGTATGACACAACAGCTGCGAGGAAGGCTGCGATGGTGACAGTGACATTTTCAGCAAAGAGGACACGTTGAAACTCGATGATGAAGAAGTTAATGAGCTGTTCGACGTCCTCTAGCGAAGCTTCCAGAAATTCTCGTGGAATTGTGTAGTATTTCTTTGGGCGGAAGGAAGACGTAAGCCCCTGTGAAATGACTAGCTTGCCTGCTACCTCGGCGGCGGCCGTTACTGATGTTATGTCAGACATGTTCTCCTTTGCGTAATGAGATAACCTTACCTCCCAGTAACATGTATAGGGCCTTAAAGGACCAGCGGAGAGCTGGCAAATACCGAGCAGCAAAGATGAAAAGTATGATAGAGACGAAGGAGAGAGTTGTAGCACGGGGGTTTTCCCACTAGATCAGTCAGCCACCTGCAGAGATACCAAGCTCTGTGTTCACTCACACTTAGGAGATTGTAGAAAAAGGAGTGATAATGGGTCAATGGTTGGCCAGTTGCTGCTGACTGATCCGGAGTGGTACGGGAATTTGCCAGGTTGCTGAATTCCGAAGCTGTCTTTGCGTGTTGCTCTTTGGCCACATCTGCTACCGGTCCATTGGTAACGGTATCTTTCACACTTTGTGTAATAGGATGGTTCTGGGCTGTAGTTGCTGCTGATTGAGCATCTATGAATTGTGTTAAAACGATTGGTTGATGGTCACGCGAGCTCTTGGGATACTGTAAAGGAGCTTTGTTAGCCCACATCTTGTAAGACTTTAGTGCATTGAAACCTACCTGACTGCTATAGATGGTATCTTTGGCACTTTGGACATCGCTGTTTGTAGTCTTGCTGTCCATGTTTGATTGTAGTGTAGGGACGCTGAACCCAGAGCTCTGCGGGATTTGTCCGAGCTGGGGAGGTGCGTCAGTCATCCTTAGAGACAATTAACCAAGGAAGGATGCAGCAAGAGGGAAATGAGAGTTGTTACTTTGGATGGGAAGTATGAAACTTGTAGGAGAAAGTTGTGACGGGTGTTGTCTGCCTGGATGGGAGGAGGTTGACGAGATAACAGAACCGGATTTTTTAGCGAGCTCCGAGTTTTTTTTTAACGGGGGCAACGGGCAATGACGGTTTGTGCACGGCCTCAAATACTCACGAAAGTAAACAAACCGAGCTCTTGAGTCCTACTATTCAAGAACAACGAAGTGACACGGCGAACATATGTGATGAAGTCTTCACAAGCCCAGTCCTCTGACCACGGTGGCATGTGGCCTCTATCTAGAATATCACTTTAGGCTGGGCACTTTCAGGGGGTCGCTGTGATAACAGGGTATTAGCTATTGCCATCGCGAACAACAGCTACCCCGTCCACGCTGAAGTACGGCCATAGTACGATCATAGCAGGGTCCATACCATTGGAAAAGTTTCAGCTACAATGTGGTGTCGATGCTCTTGAATGTGTTTGCTATATGTACTAAAGTCCGATCTATTACCCAGAGTTGGCTGAAACTTTCTGGTGTAATTTGTGACCTGTCGTTCCCACGTGTCTTCAACTGTACGGCAATGTCTCGCATGATGCTCAGTATCCCATTCAAATCTCCGTCATACTAAAGCATGATGTGTTCCTTTTGGAACGGTTCAAGGATCTGCCCACCTTGATGCTTAGGAGATGCAAGATAGGCATACAAGGTTAGGAAGACCGTCATTTTCTTCTGAAACGGTGTTCAGTGATATTTTGGACGATGGCCTAGTGAAGAGGTTATATGGGGAAAGATTCATTGAGACTGGTTTCCAAATAGCCTTCCATTCTGTCCTACAGATTATGGCTGTTACATCGTGGAAATTCATCAGGGTCATGATACAATGGCCATTTTCTGGCATAGAAGCCAATAGAACATCGATGTCTACGCCCTCGTACCGAACACCCTAAACCTCTTCACACCCCCGTCAGGAATGATTGTCATCTTCATATGGGTGAAAGCCTTTCCCTCCACATTGGCCAAAATTCCATTCCCAAACTGATGCTCCTTGTCCTTCTCACACGCTTGTGCCCCCACAACCTCAACCCACCTCTCATCCAAC
>QKZZ01001126.1:0-25805 GCA_003521265.1 Cetradonia linearis
GCTGTTGTTGCGATGGTGGCGGTTGGTGTTGTTGCTGCTGCTGCTGCGCTGGAGCTAGAGCTGGAGCTGTCTTTGGCTGAGTCGGAGGCTGTTGGGTTCTTGGCTGCTGACCGGGCTGTTGGGCTTGGCTGAACTGCTGGCTGGACTGAGACGATGGAGCGACGGGGACGCGGTTGTTATGAGGTCCCATGCCCTGCATGACAGCATTCGTAGGTCCACCCTGGGCCGGTGATTGGATTGGCTGAGTGACAGCCTGCTTTCCCCCGGTACCCCGATGGGCGAAGTTAAAACCTTGCGCTCTCATTTCTGTACCTATCCTACCAGCTTCGATCTCTAGCACCAAGTATCCGAATGCTGCGTCAGCCAGATTGAAGTTCCACATGTTCTTGAAAGCACTCTCATCCACTTGGCCACCTGTACCTTGTCCAGGTACGGCCTGGCTGAAAGGATTGCCTCCATTCGCAATGGTGGGCATCTTGTGCACGATGTCCAGCGCGTTCTCCAGCAGCTGTCGCTGAGCTTCGTTCTGTGCTACCGCTGGCTCAACTTCACTCTTCACAGTATCCCAAACATCATTGAATGATGCCTTTGATGCGGCAAGCTTGCCGCGGTAATGATCCAGTGTTGGATTGACGCTGAACTCATTATAGGAGCTGCCATACCTGAAATGCAGGCCTGCTGATACGGAGAAGTCGGCCTTAAGTGTAACCGAAAGCTGGTTTAGAAGACCTTCACGGGCGGGAGAAGCATGAGTAACAAAGACTCTGGTCTCTGTAGGATCGTATACACGGTTTGCCGTATCGACTAGCTCTCCCATTTGTAGAAGCGTAGTCCACATTGTGCCCTGACCTCCAGCGATGGTTGTACGGCCTTCACCGTTGTCAAAGAGCTTGTGCATGACCACGGCACCACCTAAGCCCAGCAGTCGCAGTTTCACGCCACTAACCTCCAAAAGTCTTGAATTAGCTTCATCAATGATATGTAAGTTGTCCACCTTGTACTCTCCAGATCTGAACTTCTCCAGAACGCGAACGTCTTCACAAGCACCCCACACCGTATAAACCGGCACTTCTAACTTTAGCTGCTTATTAATGAACATAGACAGTTCAGAAAGCTGAAGCTCGTGGGGAGAAAAGCGAGATTTGACATCATAGTTCTGCGGTTGAGATGCTTGGATGACACGCTTGGTATTTTCGGAGAGTAGTGGTGAATATTGAGCGACATGCTTCAAAGTCCTGACATGGTAGGTCAGTCGCGTGATCTGAATGTATAGGAAGCTATTGATTTCAAGTACATACTTGTCTGCAATACGCTTTAATGATTCTTCGTCGTAGAAACCGAAGTCACCGGTATGGATTATGTAGTTCGCCTTTGCTTGTTGTGCGAGATCATTGAGCGATTTCAGATTGCCTTAAGAGCATATTGTCAGAAACTGCACCTGAACATGAGTCACTTCAAGCATACCGCGAACGTCCGCAACACATAGAATACGTGTAGCCCCACTCTGCAAGATACGGCCATTGTTTGGAAGAAAGCTGGTGCCTTGGCCACCAGCCGAGCTCACATTACCAGTATTGTTTGCGCCATTGGGTAAGTGACCTTGTTGATTGTTGTAATAAGGACGAGGCTATTAAGCTCGTTAGTGAGCTTCCCGCCGGAGGTGTGATGCCTGCGAGCAGACTCTAGACGGAATAAACTTACAGAAGCCATCAAAGCTGTGGAGATTTACTAGAGGTGGAGGGTAACCTAGGAGGAGCTAGCGGCGATATACACTGGCTGACCAAAGTATAGATGGGATGATGTACAAAGATATAGAATAATGACAAGCCGGAGAGGTAGAGGTTTAAAGGTGGAAGCATCAATTCTAGGAAGGTACAATTGAGAAGGCCATGATTTTTTGAATCCTTGCCAAGCCGCTAACAGTTGTCCGACCCTATGAGGCTAGCTCCATTCGATAGAAAAGTGAAGCTTCATACAGACTGTCCGCATATTTGACGCCTATCCTCACTCCTCAAATGACACACTGTGCTCACATACCAATAGGGAGCGTGGAATATAGCCATTCTAACATTGAGCCACCTTTCATGGCGCATTTATTACTCTGCTCAATGAGAGGAATATTGGGCACAACATCAGTGCAAGCATCTCTTGCAAGTATCAGAGACAAGTTTCGCTCCTTGTTCCAGCTTATTCATCGGCCTATTGGAGCAACAATTAGCTTACGGTAAATTCGAAGCTCTTGTTTAAGGTAATTGTACCTTGAATCACAAATACACTACTTTAGATTGAATTCTAGCTCTGTGTTGAAGCACTTGACACTCTCACGGGGCCAGGCGCAAAATCGAGACTCATCTTCATGGCCAACCATCTCGCTCCACATCTCCGCGTGGAGACCTGGGAGTCCAACAATACTTGTACTATTCATACACCTGATTTCTATAATTGCTATTCAACGGTTGAGACCTCATAATAAGTATGAGCCTCCATGCCTGCACTTGTGCTGCTCAAATCCGACGGTTCACGGTTCTTTCGAGGCTTATGACGTATGGCGCCGTTCAAGCACGACTTCCAACCTTTGCTCTCAAAGCTTGTTCTGGTAATTTGTGTCGTTAAAGCGAGTACTACTTCTTAAAACAGTTGGCTTTTTATTCCACTTCTTCAAGCTCTCGAGACAACGGTTCATTTTCTTTGGCGACCAGCAAGCATGCAATGAAGAGTAGCACCACTCTTCTCTCTCGCCCTACTCCTTATCAATTTTGTTCCTAGTCGCCTTGAAGAATACTCGTCGCACTAGATTAGACCTTTAGACGAAGATTGGAGTCCTTTCGAACACCAGAGGCGCTACGGGAGATGTCCTTAGTGACACATTTTGTTACTGCGCTGACAAAATTTCTTTCTGCAACAGATACCCAAACTATGACTACGTTTGGCATGTCAGCTATTACAACAAGCACAAGATTAAAACAAGTTTGTTTGGAGTTTCATTGTGATCATATTGACATGTGCGGGTTCCTGCATGCTTGAGCACTGCGGTATGTTGGGTTTCTTAGCTGGGTCTTTCATCGACGATTACGTCAATAATTGTCTAGCCTGGTTCTTGTATTATCCAAAACAACCCTCTGAAAATAAAGATGGTGACAAGTTCGGCCACAGCACCGATCATGATAGTGAATACTATTAAAGGGAGACGAGCCATGCCGCTGCCGCGAGATCCTTCTTCGAAGCAAGGGCATGGATGTGATCATGCCGGCAGTCAAAGAAGCCCCTAGCCTAAATGAAATCATACGAGGTTCAAGGGGAGCACCCATTGGTCACAACCTTACTGAAAGGTTTGAAAATATTTACAACTACATTTGTATATACACGGACTTGGATGATATGTGCGATCATTGCAAATACACGGTTTCAACATATCTATGTAACTAAGCCACGTTGTTATCCCCTCAACATCATCACAGCAGATATACAGACTGCGGTGGACGCTGGTCTATCGACATATGAAATTAAGGTCGCTGAGAAAATTCAAATGACAACAAAGACCTAGATCAGGAGATGGGCAATCCGAGAACGGCCCTAAACCATTAGACCAAATTTATAACGTCACAGTCAAAGTCCAACCATCTCATCTGCGCAGAGTCTTGCCAGCAACCTTCATTGAGCCAGGAAGGGCCACGGGAAAATAAAGTCAATCAGCTGAGAACAGTACAAAGGCGTGACGCTTGGTAATATAGCTTCTGCCCCCGTCTCAAGTTCCGCAGAGAATTTCGGTGGTCGTCCAAGGCATGGTCCCAGACTTCGGTACCTAGGCCAGAACCTCCCGTCGCTTCGATTATTTCAATATCTGTAGGAGGTGGATCTGATTTATCGATTGGGACCTAATCAATAGGCTCGGCTTGATGATGAAATGTCAGCATGAGTCTATGGAGGATGGTTACAGCGATGGTGTCACTTGTACAGGCATTAAATGGATTTAGACGTCTTTTCTTGAGAACAAACGGTAACTCAAACAATAGTCGTATCGGAGTTTGATCACTACCTTATGTAGATGTCAACACACTTCGATGACCGAGAGTCAGACTACCGAACTGCTTCCCACTGGCAAACTCAGGTGCATCCCTCCCCCCCCCATTCCAAATTTAATTTGTAGTATGTCAGCTGGATTGAAGAGAACCGCTTTTATCTTTTGTAAGTGCAATACCAACTCTCTGCCCTCCATTGGTGTTGTTCTAGTATCAATGTTAGATCTTCCCTGGCTTAGGAGGGCCCTTATCAGGAGCCTGATCTGCAAGACTGACCCGAGTTATGTGCTCAATATTCACACGATGTCGTTTTCGAATGTTGAAGTATCTGTCGTACCAGGATGCGTCGGTTTGAGAGGCACCCACACACTCTTCCATGGCTTTGGCTAGATAGCCTAGAGTCCGCTGCGTAATTGGCATCATACAGTGTTGCTCCCGTGAGATTAAATTTCATCATAATGCTTCTAGCTCTTTTCGCCATCATGCGCATTTGTGATGTATAACTTGTTGTTTGAAGCTGGCGCTTTCTGGTCGGCTGCATTCCGCTTCTCCGTTATGTCAATCATGCCTCGCTCTTTTCCGGATTGCTGTTTCGGGTCTTCCTCACGGCTCAGTATCCCCAGCCGATGCATTACGGCGCTTAGAGAGGACCCAACGATGATGGCGAGTGGTACATATGTTCGCATATTCTTTGAACATGTCTGCTTTGGCAATGCAATTTGTATCCTGCATGAGACCAACACGCCCACGCATACACAAACCGCGAGGACAGCATCCTGATACCGATCATCTCGATGGAAATGGTGCACATATAGAGCTACCAGGGTGAAGGATGATAATGCTCCGATGTAGACCTCCGGCGATGGATCATCAAGGTTACGTGCTATCAGGATAGGGATAAGTCTCTGTTGCTCAGTATCAGCAATGGTAAAGTGCCCAGACTCTCAATCAGATTACCTCAAATTCTGCGCAGGCTTGCCACGAGACATCCCACCCTTGAGGACCGCGCCACAATGGACAGAAGAGTGGCCTCAAGGTGTGAGATGGGTCGTAACGGCTGATTATGACAATAGTCGCTGTTTCAAGGAAAAGCGACAGTACGTGCAGAAGAAGCTCATCCATGTTGTGCGTTTTCATTGATATAAACCCCAGAGACGAGTACATGAAATTCTTAACTGCGAATTTGAGCAGACCTTTCAGGCAAATCAACCCCACCATTGCCTAGTTTGCCTAAAAGAATTGCCTCGTTTGAAGGCGAACCGTGCGAACCAACAGAGCCGCACTCTCCAACATACTTTATTTTGGGTGCCCGCAGCACCCGAGGACAATGCAACCCGAACCAAATTTACTAGTATTTGAAGCATCTCTATCCGCAACATCAGTTAAGATTTAAAGACTTTGACAAATAATATCCATCGTAAAGTAACCAAAGGTCCCGAGCGATAATGTGCTCCCAGCTAATCGTACATAGACATAGTCGCAAACGGTTGAAAGACCCTCCGCTACCACAATTAAGATCGTGAAATGCAGCAGCGGCGACACCCGAGACGAACCCATACTTGAAAACTTAGGATACTTGGAGCTCTGGAGAAGGCGGCTCGGGGCCATCGAAAAGAACAAAGTTCCCGTGGAAAAGGAAGAACCAGGCAGGAACGGGTATAAACCTACAATGGGGGGCAGGCCCTTTCCGGGTCCAAAGGGTCCCCCCGATATCCTTGAGGACTGCATTGACATGGAGCCCGACATGGAGCCAGAGATGCTTTTGCAGCCTGAGACTCAGCCTATATCCCACGAGCAACTCGTCATGGAAGTCAAATGCATCTATGCCGGTCTGATTATGGTTGATACAAAGTGCATCGACATTGATGAAAGACAGTTCGTTTTTGCGAAAACCCTTGAACATTCTCAGCTCAAGAATTATCAATATCAGGCTCTGATTACTCTGCATAAGCAGTTGCTCTATGAACACCATGACTTCTTCTTGGCATCTCAACATCCTTCAGCCAGTCCAGTCTTGAGCAAGCTTGCCGCCAAATACTCCATGCCAGCTAGGATGTGGCACCATGGAGTTCATGCCTTCCTCGAGGTCTTGCGGCACAGGTTGCCAGAGTCACTGGAGCATATGTTGGCCTTTCTCTATATCGCTTACTCAATGATGGCGCTTCTTTACGAAACGGTTCCAACATTCGAGGATACCTGGATCGAGTGTCTTGGTGATTTGGGAAGATACCGTATGGCTATAGAAGTCGACGGACCCAGGGAGCGAGAGACTTGGAGCAATGTTGCTCGTTTCTGGTACACCAAAGCCGCCGATAAGAGCCCTTCTGTGGGAAGACTCTACCACCACCTAGCCATACTTGCCCGACCTCATAGTTTGGAGCAGCTTTCCTTATATACGCGAACATTGACTTGTATTGCTTCATTTGAGAGCTTTTGCGGAAGTGTTACAATGCTTTTTAATTATATTCTTAATGGCTGGAACACTGATGAACGTCGGTCACCTTTGTTGGAGGATTTCTTTATAAAGGGGATGCTCTTTGTTAGGGCTCCAGAGATCACTGAGTGGGAATATCCCTTCGAAGATTATCTGCACCGAAGTTTCAATTGGACGGAGGCGGTGGTTGATACAGCCACTCAGGACGACGTTTCGACAAAGCATTCGCTGAGCACCATTCTATTAGCCTTATGGAGGTCAACTTTGGATCGCATCGCCAATTGCAAGAGGAGGTCCACCCTATGTAAAGAATCATCGGAGCTTATTTGGCGGCCTCCAGTACCCGCCGCATGCAAGATCTGGAGTTCCCTTGCTCTCACTACCACCTGTATGAGCCTTGTCGTACCTACCACAGCTCGGAGTGTTCCTAAGAAAGCCGGCGATGAAGAATCTGCTGACAGTCTTGTTGTTACGATTCTACCGCTTACGGATTGGCCACATCTTGCATTCGCGGTTTTTGTGCTCTTTCTGGCTCATTATTTGGCACATATGAATGACGCCATTTTTGTTTGGTGTTGTATGATGACCATCTGGGCTTTTGGATGGTGGACTATCAGAGATGACCCCAGCACGACGCTCCAGGTCTCCGGAATGTAGGTTAATATCGAGATCTCAGAAGGGTTCAGATCTGATTGAGAACATCAGGGTCCTCATTCTATGGGCAATTTCGACCTATCGCTATGCTCACGCTGCCTTTAGCAAGCATCGAATACCAGCCAGGTTCGACAGATGTAATCATTCTAGCAATTGTGGATTGCTAATGGATTCAAGGGCCGGTATAATCATTCTCATTTCGGCAATGATACTTGACGTATCGACAGTCAGTCTGATGACCCCTTCTCAAGCCTCTGCTGCACAGGCAGACCTGCTCCTTAGTCTGGTTTTGCCGTTAGTGAGCTTGATCCTCGCTGTCATGGTAAATATGGTTGCTGCTATGCAATCCCATTCAGCTGAACACACACATCAACTTGAGGCAGGAGTACGGGTCAATCCCTATATCGACGGGCAGGCCCCTGATAGTGGGCGGCAGCGGTGGCTCCAATCGCCGGTCGAGTCCCGTCTGAGGCCCGTGGAACTTCCGACAGTACCGAACGAAGGCCGTTGATGTAGCATGAATGAATTGTTGAAGAGTGGTGCAGCTGCCTTTCTACGACTGCACTATGAATCCTGTAATACCTGTGTCCTAGGCAAGACACTAAAAGGCTGTTACGGGCCTGGCCAGGGTGCCTTGCGGGGTGGCCTTGCTTGCTATATGAAGTGGTCTAGGGACTGGATCGTTGGATCTAGTTTGTGCTCTGTAGCGCAGCGGTTTGCGCCAAGCACCTAGCCCTTGGGCCACACCGTGATAAAAGCAACGACACGGCTTTTGTTCAGCCTCACGGAATTGCTTCTGTAAGGATTACTTTATACTCCGCTTTTACCAATCCACAGTAAGCTTGCGATTGGGAGACACCGCTGCAAGTATCGACTTGCTGTGAAACAATCAGAATGGCAGATCGCGGAGCAGATCGCATCTCGCTATGTTTGTGTTGTCAATCCAGCTATCCTGTTACTACTCCCTTGGTTTTCCGAACTTCTTTAACCGTTTTACCATAGAAGCCGCCTGTCTGTCTCCTCAATTCTAGAGCCCTCTTGTACGGAGGCGCTGTTGGCGGCTGCACCGGATCTAGACTGACCCGATCCTTGGGCAAATGATAGGTAGCATCAGCATCCCAAGCCGACAAATCCCCACAAGCCACGAACGGTGCGATCCAGCGATTGCTGTCCTCGCTATCGGATTCAAGTTTCACAATATCAACGCCATCTTCCCTAACTGTCCTTCTCTGCCCGTCAACATACCCTTCCTTGCTATCCTTCTTCGATAGTAGAGACACCTGCGCTCCTAAGCCAATAGGCTTCTCGGGATCGAGCTTGTACCCCTTCGGCATCTCAAATCCTTGACAAACAACAAAAGCCTCTAAACTGCTTGCCCGAGAGCTTCTCGGCTTGGCACAATGCACATCGGTGAAGAAGCATCTAAGCTGCGTATATATCAGATCGACATCTTTGCCTCTGAAGACCTTGGCCACAAACTTCCCTCCAGGCTTGAGAATCTTGAGCGCTAAATTTAGAGCTGAATATAGGAGCTGTGATTGAACATAAATGTCTAAATCATGTAGGCCAGTGACATCTGGTGCGCCATCACTGAGTACCAAGTCCACAGGATTACTCCCTGACTCTCCAGCTCCTTCGTCCAGTTTGTAGGTCTCTGGGTCCAGCGCCTGCAAGATCCGTGGAATAGTAGCAGGATGCGTGATATCACCTTTAAGAGTCGTGATTCCCTCCATGCTTGCCATGGGTTGCAAGTCCACGGCGACTATCTTCACTCCCTTCCTTGGCTTCAACTCTCCCTCACCCTCCCTAAGCTCCTTCTGTCCCTTTGCGATGTCATTTTCATCTTGCTCTTTCACCTCAGCACCCTCCTTTTCCTCGCCGTAGACCAGTCTCTGCTCCCGTCTCTGCTTTTCTTCCCAGGCTCTCCTCCCAAAGCTTTCTCCCTTGATCAATACTCGTGAAAGCACCTGGCTCCAACTTCCCGGGGCAGCGCAGAGGTCGACTACGCGGGTGACATCGCGGAAGAGGTCGAATTGCTCGTCAATATGAAGAAGCTTGAATGCTGAGCGAGCGCGCCAGCCTTGCTCTTTTGCAAGTCGATAATAGACATCCCGTTTGTCTTTTGATGACTTGCCCATTATGAATTCGTACAGTGGTAGTAATGTATAGGGGCGGGGCGTAAGTTCACCGTGTTATAAATGGCGCGGAACAAAGCCGCATAAAATTGTCACCACTACTACCCGGCACAACAATATTTCCAATTTTTGTTCAGCAGCACCGTCGGAAGCCTCTCGAAGATGGCGCCGATCAAGAAGAGGGTCCGAAAGGAGGTCTATTTTGAGTGTAGAAAGAGGCAAAATCATAAGAAAGAGGACGCCAGGTCATCTCAGAAGCCAATTACTCAATCGGTGTCTCTAGATGCCTTGCCATGGCAGGAAGTAGCTTTCCCAGAAAGTGGTTTTGAGGATGCGGAAGGTTTCTTTGGGTTGGAGGAGATTTCGGATGTGGATGTTGTAAGAGATATAAAGCTGGGCAAAGTGGAATACAAGGTGTGCCAACTTGCTGGCTCCCATTCACAAACGCCTGACTAAGTTCTTCAGATCTCCTCTGCCAAAAGCAGCGGCAATGCTCAGAGAACAGAGAACCTTGTTACAACAGGCACCAGAAAGAAGATTGATAGGACCCGAGAGGCTGTTGCGGAAGAGGAAGAATGGGGAGGCTTGGAAGATCTTGATACCGAAGAAAGGAAGGATGCCACAGACTTGATGGGGCCAACGGCTACTACAGAGAAAATAAGAAACAATGAGCATAAGGCCAGAAAATATCGAAAAAAGCAGGCGCCGACTGAAACTTTGAGCAACCCCTTCGAGGTATTGGACAGCACGAATGACGATGTAAACGACGCAATTAATGATATTGACAGTAAGAGAATTGTAAAGCCCAACAAGAGATATTGAATACTAAGTTTCCAGTGTCTGCCTGGGATGGTCTAGGCTTATCGAGCGCAACGCTCTCATCTCTCGCACGAATGCATTTCTTCAATCCCACTGCGGTACAACTGGCTGCAGTTCCTGAGATTTTGACTGGTCACGACATCATTAGCAAGGCACCGACCGGCAGCGGGAAGACATTAGCGTTTGGCTTGTCGATCTATGAGCATTTTCTCAAGACAAATCTCGGCCAGACCTCTAAGCAAGTAAAAGCCAAAAGTGTTGTTCATCCTCCCATAGCTCTCATCCTATCTCCAACTCGAGAGCTGGCACATCAATTGTCTACTCATCTAATGGAACTCTGCTCCGATCCCGATTCTCCTATTCCGACTATTGCAACTGTGACTGGAGGCTTGTCTGTGCAGAAACAGCAACGTTTTCTTGCAAAGGCCGATATTATCATTGGTACACCAGGACGATTGTGGGAGGTCATCAATGAAAGCGCAGAGCTTTCAGAATCGCTGAGATTCGTCAAGTTCTTGGTTGTTGATGAGGCTGATCGGCTCTTGAGCGAAGGCCACTTCAAAGAAGTAGAAGAGATCTTACGGGTTTTGGATAGAGAGGATGAGCCTGCGGATGATCAGTCTGAGAAGGATACTGCTACTCTACCCAACAAGCCGCAAAGGCAAACATTAATCTTTTCGGCCACGTTCCGAAAAGACCTGCAGCAGAAGCTGGCAGGAAAGGGAAAATCCTTTGGAGGTAATCTCATGAGCAAGAAAGAATCTATGGAGTATCTGTTAAAGAAGCTCAATTTTCGAGAAGAGAAACCAAAATTCATAGATGTAAACCCTATATCCCAGATGGCTTTGGGTCTAAAAGAGAGTATCGTAGAATGTGCAGGCACAGATAAGGTACGACCTCAGGCAGATTTTACTTTTGCCTGCTAATGTCTGATTCTCTAGGATCTCTATCTCTACTCCCTACTCCTCCATCATCCCAATATTCGCACTCTCATATTCGCAAATTCTATAAACTCAGTCCGCCGACTGACGCCCTTCCTCCAGAATCTTAACCTCCCCGCTCAAGCTATACACTCTCAAATGCCACAAAAAGCACGTTTGAGATCGATCGAGCGTTTTTCGACTCCTACATCCCAACACTCGATACTAATAGCAACTGACGTGGCAGCGAGAGGTCTAGATATTCCCTCCGTTCAGCTAGTCATCCACTACCATCTTCCTCGCGCAGCAGACACGTACGTGCACCGTTCTGGACGCACAGCGCGCGCTGAGAGGTCGGGATCGAGTATTTTGCTTTGCGCGCCGGAAGAAGTTCAAGGCGTACGCCGCCTTATTGCGAATGTACATACGCGAGACGCCAGCACTTCAGTTGATGATGCCAAGAAATTCTTCATGCGCACAATCGAGCTTGACAGACGTGTAGTATCGCGCCTTAAACAGCGTGTAGTACTCAGCAAGAAGATCTCTGATGCTGCTCTTGCCAAAGAGAAGAAGGGTCATGAAGACATTTGGCTGAAGAGCGCGGCGGAGGAGTTGGGTGTAGAGTATGATAGTGACGAGTTTGCCGCCAGCGAGGGAAGCCGGAAGGGGAGAGGCCAGGGCCGGAAGAAGAAGGAAAAGGAGGCGAGGGGACTGACAAAAGCGGAAATGGGAGCACTGAGGGCGGAGTTGAGAGAAGAGCTTGGGAGGAGAGTCAATGTGGGTGTCAGCGAGAGGTATCTGACTGCGGGCGGAGTTGATGTTGATGAGTTGCTGAGAGGCGAGAAACGGGAGTTTTTGGGTCGGGTTGATGGTGTCGTTGAAGATATATGAATAAGCGCTCTGTCTTCCAAGGAAGATATGCTATGGATGATATCAGCATGATGGCACGGATATGTCCTAAAAGATCCAATCGATCTTCAATAATGTGAGTTGGCCTTGATGTGTCCTGATAAATGAAGAGAAGCAATTGACATGGTTGAAGCAAGATGATCGGGGTTTTTTGACTTTTAGTGAGGCGAACTCTGTTGCCAAAACACACACAGCGCACCCAAATTTTTAAACGAGGCTGAATCTGACACAATTGAATGACGAAGACAGTCAAGAACATTATTAGATTCAGAACACTCCAAATAGGACCAAAAAGGCATCTTAGAAAAATATTATGTGTTCCAAAGCTTAATTGATTTGACAGAAGGCGAGCAGCTCTAGACTAAATCGTGCAGCTAGAAAGTGGCCGGCTGAGACTCGAAGTGTAGGACGTCTCCCACTAGCCGAACATGTTTTCAAAAATTGAGTAATTGGCGGCTAGTACCGAAGGGTTCCTGAAAGCAAGACTACTATAGTACCGGCTCCGTCAACGAATTGTTCACTTGTTTGATTTCATATTGATTTGCCGCACTGTTTGAGCAATTCCTCAAGCTCAACACAGTGTGGCGTTCGCCATTTTGATGTTGATGCACTCCTTACCATTGCATTGTGTTCGTTCGTGCAGCCAGATTCAGTATTTCTGCCCACATGATATCCTCAGTTAATCGAGTAGGTCATTCAACAGGCTCGTCTCAGGTATCCAGTTGCACCTCGCCGTTCACATTCATCACCATGTACCCCGTTCAGTACACTTTCCTGGAAAGCTGTCAAAATTTGTCGAACAGCCTCAAATTTTATTTTGGGGTCAATGGCTGTTTGCTCCATCAACAGTAATGGGAGCTCGAAAGTTAAACTGAAAGAATGGTACAGCAACAAAGATTTGACGGGTGTGGGTCACCGGGCTGCCTCTCATGGGTTTCGAGCTCTCTGATTTCAAAGTGAATGCGGGTAAGTGGTGTAGGAGGTTTGATTGGTCATTTAGACCCTAAGACACTCCGTACTGCATCCAACACCTGCTCGTACACCTCCTTGTGCGCTGCTACCACGCCCTTGTTCTCCTTCAGCGTCCTCCCTTGGCTAAAATCTAGCCTCCTACCCTCCACATCAGTGACTTGTCCACCGGCTTCTCTCACAATAAGGTCGCCGGCAGCATGATCCCAGATTTTCTCCTGATAGTCTGCTAGGACTGGCAACCTCAAATATAGATCCCCGGCTCCTCGTGCAATAGACCCATATTTCGCCTGCGAGTCCATGCGGACGCTTTCCTTCGCGATACCCAGCTTTTTCGCAATCATTGCCTGACCACTATGCGACGAGTGTCCAGCTTCGACGCTTTCACAGAAAGTAGCGTGCGTGATGTCTGTCACCTCCGTCATATGTATGGGTTGGCTAATTTGGAGTGCACCTCGACCCAGAGGTCTACTTGTAGCACCAGATCCTAGTACAGTTGAGAAAAGTACCCCTCGTCCTTCACCACTCTCATCTCCTACGGCTGCCGACAGTGGTGCAGATTTATCGACTGGTAAATTTGGGCAACCGAGTACTCCCACTTTGACGTGCCCGTCGACAATAAGTGCGAGGCAAACAGCATACTGGCCACCTCTCAGGAAGCCTTTCGTGCCATCGATGGGATCCAGTGCCCATATCCTTCCATGGCGGCCTCCTGCACTTTGACCCGCATCTATAGCTTGCAGCATCTCCCATTCCGACTTTATAGGACCTCCTAGTTGCTCCTCAGAAGCCTCATCCTCCAGCTTAGTGGTGTTTACAAGCTCCCAGATTTGGTTGGCAAGATCCTTGTTCTCCCGCAAAGAGCTAGCCTCTTCTTCACCGACGATCTCGTCAGTAGGGAAATTTCGCCGTATAGCTTGTATGATCAGTGCCTGTGCTCCGAAGTCTCCGATAGTGACTGGTGACTTATCATCTTTCAAGAGCGTCCCCTTGGCTTTCTCATGAAACACTCGCTGTGTGAGTAGTGCGGCACGTTGGATTGCGAGCTCAGCAACCCGAAGCTCTTTGCGGTATGACATCGTGATGGGTGATGCAGAAGAGCAGCTAGATGTAGTTAGGTGCGGGGTGAAGAGAGCAAGGCGAGTTGAGAAATTAGAGAATTGGTTCAAAGCTAGGATGACAAGAGGTAGGAGCACGAGGGATATAGGAAGCAAGAGGTGTAGAAGTTAGCTGCTTGTGCCCATATTGCCAGCATTAATGCTGGGCAGACATAAGACAAGTGTATAGCTTGCGAGGTCTTGCTAAAATTCTGCTATATTTTGCAATCTGGAAGGATATCAAAGAAATACTACCCCACTATTTGGAAAGCTACGTGCCTAGAACGTCGACTAAACGCTGCAACCGCCAGCCGCGCTTTGATTTTAGCTAATTCAATTGCTTCGTTTGCTTGTTGCTAGTGAGCTCTAAGATGCCTCCTGCCTTGAGCACTACCAAGCGGAAGTTCCATAGGATTCTCGATTCCATATCAAACGCGTCCAGCACGTCTTTGAACATCAGTCACGGCAAGCATAATGCATCAACAACCACACTACCAGCAACTATGGACCCCCCTGCGAAGAAGGTACGGCTCACAAGACCTACTTCAGCCTATGTAATACCGAGCACCCAAGTCTTAACGACTCCCAAACCGAACACTGGACCTGTAATAGCTCCCAAGCAACCACCCACTGCATCAACGCCTCTGGACGAGGAGCGTAAAGCACCGAATTTCGCGCCTTGGGATCGATCACAATTCCTGGAACGATTGAAGACTTATCGCCATGTGGACAAGTGGATGGGGAAACCGGAGAAAATTAACGAAGTCCAATGGGCTAAGCGTGGCTGGTCATGTGTAGGAAGAGAGACTGTCGGATGCGTTGGCGGTTGCGCGAAAGAGTTGGTGATCAAATTGGAGAACCATCGAGAAGATAAAGAGATAGAGGAAATTCTAGCGTCTGATGAGGAAGCAGATGACTACGAATGGCGAGAGAAAGCACAGGAGCAACTGGTCGAGAAATATGCAGAGATGATTGTCACTTGGCATGATGGCGGCTGTCTGTGGAGAAGACGCGGATGCGATGGTAGGCGTGACTGTCTTTGGCATCTAGGATCACACCTTGCTTATGGGAATTCCAGATACAATTCAACGGCTCCCTCTAGCGCACCGAGCAGTAGCAATAGATAGCCTACGCCAGCGTTATCAGTCCCTTCTCACTATGGCCTCCGAGCTCCCTACATACCCCTCCACGCCCGAAGACTTTGATACTTTGGACATACATGCACGGATGGCCCCTCTGATATGCTCATCCCCCTCGAGTCCTCCAGCGGACGGTGCCCAAGCAACCACACATGATCCATCAAACCATACTGACCATGCTTCTTCACCACTACCACTTGATACTGCAGCATTGATACTTGCTCTTTTCGGGTGGCAGGCTGAAGAAGGGCATATATTCGGTCTCGCAACATGCACAGCCTGCTTTCGACGTCTGGGACTTTGGCTCTTCAAAACCCCCCAAGATCCGACTTCACCGTCAAGCATGAACCGTCTGGACGTCATTGGCGAGCATAGAGACTATTGTCCGTGGGTGAATGCTCTTTCTCAAACAGGTTCTGCGTTGCGGCGAAGTTCTCTAGATGGCCTTGCGGGCTGGCAAGTCTTGTTACGAGCTGTGAATACGAGTACACAACACACAAGAACTGAGTCTAAAGTAATTTCAAACACGGCGACAACGTATTTGGAGGACGCCGCTAGTGAGATCGGTAGCGTCGCAAGCTCGGCTACGATAGTTGGGGACCGGAATGATGAAGATGAGAAGGACAAGGAGAGGTGGGCAAAGCTTAAGAGATTGAAGCAAGTGTTCCATGTGAAGAGAGGAAAGAAGAAAGACAATGCCACTAATAATACCGACAATGTTCCAGGCTGAAGGGAATATCTATTATTCAAGGATCAAAGACTAAATCTGTTGTTTACAAAGCTTTTGGATGATATTGGATCTTAAGAAAACATGCTGTGCATCGATTGACATCTGGCCTAGATGATTCAGACCGCAAAACCGCTATCACTCCCTCCGAGACTCATTCTTAGCGGAAATGTAGGGGCAGAGGATATCATGAAGTGCACACGACGTCACTTTGGTAAGCTTACCACTTTACTGTGCTAAAACATCTAAGTCTAGAGCGACACGCCGGACGCATTTATAAACGGCAGTATCCTCGATTTAAGGGCTACCCAGCCCAGGTGTTGTGGCAAGCCGGACATGCGAGAAGCGGTGTATATCACCTGGATCATACCTCCACTGCGGCTATGTATGCAGCTGAGTCGAGTCCTAACAATTGCCTCAGGAGCGACGAGGGCCGTCGGTCCTAGCGATACTCGGAAACGCATATTCTGCAGCCATACATACTACATGTTCCACCTCACTCTGTCCACTTCTTCGTCTTACCTTCAAAGTCAACTCTCGGCGTGAATTTCTCTTATGACAATAGCTCATGATGTTTATCTCATTCTCTACGCTTATATATGCAAATTTTCTTTTTATGACTCCACTTGCTACACCAATAAAGCATGTTGTCAAAGACTCGGCAAAGAATATTACTGTTCCCATAAACCCATCTTTTGCCTATAACCTCCAACCAGTACGACCCCTCACCACTCAATCCAGCCCGACAGTGTTAGTCTCCATCTCAATCCACAACGATACCGCTCAACTCGGGGCAAACCCTATCTGTACGCAGCCACCACAATTTGACCCCATGCCTATCCCTCGGCCTGGCGGTTGCGCTGTAGCTATACTCAATATGCTCAAGGAAACCCCAGGACGGAAATTCGAAGCACAGCTGTGGTGGCCGGGGGATGCTCCGCCGCGCATTTGGACGTTTATGAGTTGCAGAATAACCTTATACTCGAAATGTCCAATCCAAGGGGATTTGTCCTCATATTCTGACATTGCATACGCAGTCTCAGAACTTAAAGCCGTATCTGACACAGAGGATCATAGCCATCATAGCGGCTATTTAGGGATTGACGCTGTGACTAGCATCTTTAACGTAGCAATGTACGGAGTTCCATTGTCAACTGAGGTCGAGCGTAGATCAGCCAGCAACACCACCCTCTGTGAGAACTCTCCAACATGCTTCCCACCCTCACCGGCTCCAGCGCCCGGTCTGATAACAAACCCCATAGACTGCTCCCTCGCACCCCATCAAATCATAAACGAAGGGTCATCTGAAGAGCCCGTCACATGGGTTGGGCGACGAACATGGAAAGCTACCATGGTAAACAGAGAGACTTTCGCATCAGCCGTCATTGGCCTCACCACTAAGCTTCGAGTGCTCCTTCCATCGCTATCAGCTCCGGCCCTCCCAACGTTATCAGCCTCTCCGGCGAACCAAATTGCTTTGATGCTATTAAATTTGTTCCGCTCGCAAGACAACCCGTCGACGGCTTTGCTAAACTTCAGATTGCGCGCGATGTTGAGAGCATTATGGCAGCGTGCGACACGCCTGAACATATATTTTGCGACGGAAGAATAATTATCGGGCGACTGAGAATGGGACATGTGGGTTTTGTTCGGACTTGGGGACGAGGAGATGAGTGGAGGTGCAATGGGGAATGTCACAGATTTTGCTAAGGGATGACTGGTGATGAGCGCGCAAATGTCGAAAACATACCCAGGGATATCGTATTTTGGTGGACTAAAATCTTATCGGTATGAAAGACCTTCACAGTCATTCGGTATTGAGCCTCACAATGCTAATCCGGAAAATTGCATATGACTAAACGTTGGGCGGATCGCACCTCTTAATTAGCTTATAAGGTATGTAGCTTATGTGAATGGCTTCTGACATGCCGATAGCGAGGATGAGGATTCTAGATCATTATGCTGCTGAGCTGGCACTGAGCGACTTCAATAAACTTGTTTCCTTGTAGGTACGAGGACAGAGCATAAGTCACGCGCATAGAGTGTTACCTGCCGAATCGCTGTTCAAGAACCGTTCAAAGAAGTGCTTGAGGGCGTAATAACTCTTGATAAGCGGATTTCAGCGCTCCAAGAACGCTCGAAATGACATGTTGCCTACTCAGAGATCTTGACAGCTATCCAATTGTTTGCGCTGTGGAAGAAAGCTCGCAAATGATTGTTTCTTATTGTATTTGTCGACATCTGCATTTTCTTATATTCTAAGGCTATTTCCTTCTCTACGAATCCTCTAACCGCCATGGGACTTGTAGTCCACTACAAGACGTATAATCCGCACACCAAGAACACCGCCGACAAGGGCGTAAAACCCATCTTCGGTGTACTAGTCCATTCTACAATCTCCATCACCGAAGCCAGCAACTGTTGACTCTCATTGCGCATAAATTAATACCATTATGATATGTCTATATACATCATCGTGCTGTATCAGCAGACGAAATATTTTTCCAGTGATGGCCGCCCGCCCGGGGACCCACATTTGGCCATCTAAATTGATTGGTGCATTTAACATTTTTGTTCGCAAGTGGCTCTAAATAGCAGACCTAGGACATGGCCCCCAGATTCACAAAGGCAGACAACAAGTTGCTGCCTTGTGCAATTCTCTCGTTTTCCAGGTACTAGCTATCAAAGTTAAGAGCTTTAGTTATCATTTTGTTCATTGATGGAAGACTTACACGTCGCAGAACGAAAGAACCATGCATGACACCAAATTTTGTCACTTGCAAGTGAGGGTTGATTATTTTGACTCTAACTGCACCCCAGCTTTTCCCTCTGTTGTGGGAATGAATTGAAGTATTTCACTCCAGTGTAGCTGTCTGCTAATTCCCCTTCTGATTTCTCATCCCAACCATCCCGCTCTGCCTCGTCGTAAAATCCATCGCTCCGTTCTGAAGAATCTCCAACTCCGCTCAGGATCTCGTGCCACAACAATAATATAACGCCAATAAGTGCAACCAGGTGCTCGCGATTTTCCCGAGAAAGAAACGACACCGCAGAATGAGCTCGCAAATATTGTAGCTGGAATGCTTCAAGACTAGGTTGATGCTTAATCTGACAATTGCTACCTGCTCTGGGATTTGGCAAGGTGCCGCTGTGTGAAGTTTTCAGGCGTACATCTATCATCCAGTACGTGTCTTGCAAGATAGAACCTGGACAGGCACAGGTTGTATGAGTCACTGTGTTCGATACTCACAGTCAGTTCATGTCTGCCTTCGCACAAGTATTTCAGCAGCTGCCAGTCGTCGAAAAGTTAGATTAGAAGAGATAACTGCTCTTGCTTGTTGCAAGTCCGAAGTTAAGGCCCCCATGATTCTGCCATTGTGATAATAAAAGAGTTATACTATCGGGAGAGAAGCCCTGACGAACGCGTCTCGAAAGCCATGCTTCTGCCGATATAATTCTGCGACTAAGCCAAAAAGACTTTAGACTCTTCGGTACGTTGCTGCTTTAGTTGATTCTGATTTGACTGTAAAGAATCTCATCAATCAGTAGCACAAGTCCGACAGTCGCAGAAGCCTTCTTATGTTTCTTTGACAGGCCAGCTATGCTATATCAGATTACAATAGACGATGATAGTCCTGCGCAATGAGGCTTGATCCTCGTCTTACGGCCGATTGCCACATTTCTCATGACCACGTTGATGATTCCAACCTTAGAAATATCTTTTCGAGAGAGTTTTTTGAAAGGAGAACCCGGTAAAATTTTCAGCTTTCAATTTAGTTTTCTTGTTTGAATATAGATCTGTGAATTTTCTAACTCTGGTCAAAATAATAGAGAATTCGAAGTGCTGGATTGAAGAGGGTCCCGTTCTCTTTGCACTTGCATGGTATACCACTGCAGTAAGCGGCGTCGCCCCGGTACTGTCTCTTGAGCGACGATAGGACGGCTGGGCGTGGGCGGAAATTGTCGAGGTTGGCGACGACGTGGAATATCTGTCCGGCACAGACTGGAGTGCAAGATGGTCGAGAAATGTGAGATAGACAGGTTTGTATAGTCTAATGAACGGGTAGTACCTTCTGATGAGGCAGATGACTGGCACCGGCCGAGTGAATAAGTTGTCCAACATCTCCACAAATTGTGACACATGGCCAGCGAATTCATCCTGACCTTGATGCCGGTTATCTTTCATCCTTATAATGACGAAGAAATACTCCAGGGTTGATGGTCCACATGCAGCCTGGTCCATATACAGCCTCAGGCCGTTGTGCTAGTGTTGTAACAATCTCTGCCAGATTGGCCTTGTCGTCAATATTTTGGGTCCCATCATATTATCGATAACCATAGGTGATTGTAGGTATATATAACAAGGCCGATTGGGTTTCACGAGGAGATGAACGTTCATGGAAATAGACGACGGTGCTGAAGGACCCTGCAAATGGAGATGCAGGCTTTCTGTCGCTCTCACCTTGATTGTAATTGTGGTAGGGGTGAACTTTGTCCCTTCCACACAAGTTGTGTGCTCTCCGTTGTGTCACTACTCAATTGAAAACAGCGCCCATGCACGGTAAAGACCTGTGGTCGTATCCTTTCAACCTCTTTCTGAAAGATGGAAACGGTTTCGACGGGGAAGAAATGAACTGGACAATTGGGTTTACCACATATACTAGTCAACACGTGAAGCAACTTTTCTGGAGCTTGGTACGCATCTCTTGCTTGGCATCCTTGACTTGACCTCCCAAGATATAGGCATTTCCAAGAAGCCCAACACCGGTAAGGGTGGCTAGATAGCCCAGGGGTGAACTATTTGTTGTTGTGTGTCTCGAACACAATGGGCCTTAAATGTTCAAAGCTTTGGCATATGGTAATTTGTCAATTGTGAGGATCCGTGGTTTGGACCTCAGAGGGCCAGGTATGCTCAATAGCAGGGTAGCCTCAGTTCTTGAAGCTGGATCCGTCACTCTATGCTGTCTGGTTGAGATGCTTCCAGGTGGGACTGGACCCCTCCATGTTTGATTCATACTTGTAAATTGAATCTTGGTTTATTTCATCTCGTCTTGGTCCCCGCAATCCCCGAATGTTTCTTGTGTCGGAATCCCCATCACAGTCTGGAGAAAGTGGTTGCCCTGTGAATGGAAAAGATCAATGCTTTCAGACGTCGGTTTAAACTTTCCCCCACAGTATCAGAGGAGCAAGTGGCCCTGAGGCTTTCATCATACAGGCCGAGCAGCTGGTGGAGGAGTGGATTCAATACCGAGCTGACGTTGATAAGTCGAATTGCTTCTGCAACATCAAAACGCCGTTCTGTTGGAATATGTATTCTTGCCAGATAATCGAAGAATTGCCAAATTCTAGTTCCAAGTCCATAGCAGGCATGTCGTTCGAGTATTCGTTATTAACCCATAACACCTTTCACAAGTTCGCCTTTTCCAACCACATTTTCCGAATTCGGTAGCCCCTAAGCCAAAGTGTCAAAGGAGCAAGGGGCGAAAGTGAAAGAAAGCAGAAAGTGTGAGTTGATGTGCCTTATATATAAGTTAAGCTCCAAATGCCCTACACGAAATTGACGATTTTTTTAGCAGCTAACTCCTCGGTCCCTCCATCTTTCACTTTGACGATAATAAGAAAGTAGACCTGGTAGAGTCTATGTTGCGGCCCCACTTACAGACTGAACTCTCTAGTCAATCCATAGGAGCCACTAGATAGCCCACTAGATCCTGAGGATCTCTGACCACGCTTGAGATAATGTATTACCTCCAACGACTCGGAATGCGTAACAACGTTCTTTGACTGCCAGATTCCGTGTTGTAATCAAGTTTTGCTTTCGTGGATGCTTTGTTCGATGCTATAGCTCGATTCCTGCTTAGCATAACTTGAGGCACGCAGCAATCAACATGGCTTTGCTTCTGCGCAGATTTACAGAGTCTACAGCACCTGCCACCTCACTTCGTGACATTGCTGTAATCACTGTAGGAACTTCTTCATGACCGGTTATGTGAAGCCTTCATCCCAGTCTATGCCACTAGAGGCAGGAGAGTTCGCACTGAAATCTTCCAACCAGTTTGGTTCGTCCTTAGGCTGCGGAGCATATTGGAAAGAAGACGACCACTGCCGCCAAAATCCTTGCTCAGAAAGTAGCCGGCCTTCCTAAATGCCGTTCGAGAGATAGTGCAAGTTGGCTAGCTGAAGATACTTCCCAGTGACCTTGGGGGATATCTATTGATGCGTCCCGGGCTGCTATGTAGAGGCTTCGAAAGCTGGCCGCGCTATCCGTTTAGCCATCTTCTTACTGAGCGCATTAACTTCGCACGTGCAGTGGAGATATGGCTCCTGCATGTCAGCGTGGCAGATGTTATTTAGTGAGTGGATGAAATGCTTAGAATCGTTCTCAACGTCACTCGTACTTCCGTTTCTTCCTTTCCAAGGGGGAGATCATGTGGTACTGGGCAATGAACGCGCTGGATCCCTTTCCTGTCGATGTGGTACGTGGAGTGTACTTATTGCTTTTTCGTATATAACTAGTAGGTAAGCCGGGTGTTGTGGTGTCGGCAACGTGGATGTACGTGGAGCTGTTTTCAGCGCGAAGCTCCAGACTGAGTATTGAAAATGTATTTTTCTTTCCAGTATTCCTTGTGATTTGAGCTGGCGTCCTCTCTGTTGCTCGGAGAGAGTAAGTGGCAGGGGGGACAGTTTGAGGCTGGCACTGTCGAAGCCAAGCTCTGGGAGCCAACCGCAACGCAGGGCTCCCATGAACATTTGAATGAGCGCTTTATGAAGGGTTGAAAACCCAGTCAAGTCATGATTCCCACTACAAAGCCGACCAGTGTGAACACGAATGGGAACTTCAAGATCCGTCCTAGCTGCCGGCGATGTGTGTTCGCCTCTTTAATTGATCATTCGGGTGGCGGGCTGTGGTGGCATGTTTGCCAACGATGCTTACTCTTCGCCCATGTCTAGTGTGGGGCTGCATTCCTGTCTGAGGTTGGCTCAAGCCAACATCTTTGTTGCACTCATTCAATAAAGTAGTTACTCGTCATGGGCTACTCGTTCGTGCTTTCCTCTAAGGCCTTCAGGCGAGGCGAGAATTGAATCTCGTACTGTACGGCTCAGGAGTCCAATTTCTTGATAACATGGATTTGAAGTCATCGTAACCGGTATCCTCATCACTTCCATTAACCATGCTGGCGTCCTTGGATAGAATTTCACACGGTCAATCTCTTAGAACTATTACTAGTTGGAATCAATAAGAAAATGCATCAGCTCTAGAGAGAGGAATGATCGTCCGGCCCATCATCGACAGAGTCATCTTCGTCACGGATGGGCGTCATCGATAAGGAAGTGTTCTCTTGATATACGTAAACTGAAGCAGGAGAGTGCCGGATTATATCATTAGCAGGTTCAACCAGCCATTGTGTCACAGTACGGTAATGACATCTTGAGAGCCGTTCATTCGTGGGTACTGAGAGCAATTTCATGATAGTAACGATATCTTCACTCGTTGGCCGAGCGTAAAAAAGGATAAAGAATAAAGGCTAAATTCGAACCTTGCAATCGTTGTTATAATAAAGATACAGATATCAAATATAAGGAAAGAGTCAGAGGATGGATTTGCCTCAAGGTACGTTGTCAGGCAGAATCTTCCCCAGATTGATCAAGGTTGTTCAAGATCAACAAGAATTTGCGACTAGCAGAATCAAGCAAGACTGAATTGCCTCAGCGTGACTCTGATCGAGGACGGTGTGTTCGCAAAAGTGGAAGGATGGAGGGAAAGGAGACCTTTCTAGTGGCTTGAAGAGACAACATTGAATCGGCGCTTGTAATATCTCCGTCAATCAGATCTGCTCATTACCAACGGCAGTGTGACTCAATGAAAAGCACTTATAGATGTGACCTGTAATGTAGTCCATCAACGATGGTTCCTAAGGACAAAATACCAGTACTGTATGATATGTGGGCTGCAAAGCGATGATGAAACAGATGTTGGGAAGTTGGAAGGCAGGGGTTTAAATAGGTTGAATTTCAAATGGGGTTCGGTAATGAAGACAAATTCAAGTATGAAGTTGATGCTGTGAAGGGCATCTTTCATCCAAAGTCGATTCTGTGAAGGCCGTCTCTTGACTTGGAGTACGACTGAGCCTTCACTAGCTGAAGACCTCACGAGGAGTGGGATAGGATGACGCTTAAATCACGGTGTTACGGGTTCTTACCGTGACTGGTTATGAAGGCAGCCAGATGTAGCAAATCACTGTCCTGAAACATGCGTGACCCACATCTGCACCTTGAATGATGACGGCAGCAAGCTTGCATTACATTGTACAAGGAAAAGAGTATACATCCATGCGAATTGTGTGCGGTCAATGGCCAGGCCTCTCGGTGACGCCGTCGGGTTCGGAATCTTCATTCGCCCAATGTTCTGGATGACCGGGTAATGCAGTATGTCCGTCATCAGCTTTGTACGGAGTAATACACTTCATGCATGACTGTCTACACCGTTATTCGCGAATACGGCAACATGCATTGAACGGCCAAGACCTTGACCTTGACTCTGCGGCGTGGCAATGAAGGTCACAACAGCAATTGCTATGAAAGTAGCGGCAATGGATGGAAACATTGGATACATACAACACGTGAAACATTGTTTTCATTGTTTTCATTGTTTTCATTCAGAAACGTGTTGTTGCCCGTTTTGTTTGCTTTTTTTCCTGCTTCCGTTTTGCGGCTTTCCCTCGGGCGGACTACCTATCCGCACCTGAGGCCGCTATGAAGGCACGGTTCGCTTCTGGTACAAAAACACAAAACTTGCCAGAACAAGGTAGAGGACCCTCGTAATTGGAATACGTATCGCTCATATCTTGACCGCTGATCGGCGGGTCTGATAGCCATATCTATTGGGGCCTTGCGAGCATGGAGCACTGCCTCAACTGTGCAAGGGTGTAGCAGGGCCGTGACGAAGGATTGGGGATTTTTTATTCAATCCTTGTGACACTGTCCAATTGCCAATTCAATTGATGCATTGAGTGATTGCAAGCGAGGTGAATGAGGAAGGATGGAAGGATGGAAGGATGGAAGAAGTGGGCGTGGATGCAGTGGCTGCTTCAGTTGACTTCAGTTGACTTCAGTTGACACAATAATTACACAGTGGCAGATTGACTGGTCCGCTTCGAGGGATTTTCTGAACAGTGTGAAGCTAAAGGTATGAGGTATGATAGCAGCAGGTACAGTTAGCCCCACGAACAGCCTGTGGTTTCAAGAATTAAGGGACCCCGTCGAAGGCCTTTTGACCTGGTCTGATTAGATTATCATGTATCTACTCCTGCACTTCTCTCTCGCCCTCTCGCCCTCTCACCGTCTGCTGCAGATCCCCCCTCGCTCTCGTGCTTCTTTTCTCCAGCCTTCGGGCCATAAGCCCCCAATTAGACCCTCGCGTGAATGGGTTGACTGCATATTGGAAACCTGGAGCTGACTCCATCTCCAACCATCTGGCTTGCGCATCCGCTGGACGCGATCGCAAGTTCCTGAAAAATTTTCAGAGTTACAGTACGCGGACTTGTCTAAACAGTATTCTAAGGCACATCGTGAGCCCGACTTGACCTCTTGAAAATTCCGCCACGCCCTGCCAAGTGCAATCCGTAGCCGCCAGAGGCCAGGCTATATTTAATATAATAATCCATAATCCCCACGATTGCCATACTTCTCATATCATTACTTTCCACTATTATCATCTTATTTCACTCTCGACTACAGCGAAGGCCCGGCCAACCTTCTTCCTAGTATCATATCGACAGTTGCCCTCGCTTCCTCCCTCTCGCGTGCCACCTTGGTACATCAGGACTTTGCCGTTGACCCAAATCTTTACATATACCCCCCCAAGGTTGCGGCATCCACCGTGGTTTCTAATTGCATAACTACCCAGCCCTCCCACGATTCCATCTTGCTTCTCACACACAACTCCCTCGAGCTTCTCCCTCATCGACAGAACACTCAGCGCC
>QKZZ01001129.1:0-16618 GCA_003521265.1 Cetradonia linearis
CCTATCCACCCATCACTTCAATTCAACCCTCACCCTCGCCTCCCGCCCCTCAACAAAAAACCCCACCATTCTCGTCCCCTCTGGAATTTCCATCTCCCGTCTCCTCCACCTCGTCTCATCCCTCTTCCTGTTCCCCTTCCTCTCCTCATCAGATTCGGATTCATCCTCGCTAACGCTCCACCCCTCCTCCTCTTCCGCTCCGCCTATGGGATCCCACTCATCTGTTTCAAGGATGAGTTTGATTGAGAGGGGGAGGATGGTGAAGAGGCGGCCGACGATGCCAAGGAGGGCGTAAGTGGAGATTGTTAGGGGAATGAGATGTGTTTTTGTGGTTATTGGGGATAGGTCATCGGTTGAGTTCTGGGTGTGTTTGAAATCTGGGGATTGGGGTTGTGACGAGGACTTGGGAAGGGATTCGAGTTGTTGGCGCGCTGAGCGGAGATCTTGCTTTGAGATGTAGAATGTGAAATCTGTTACTCGGGCTCTTAGCGTTCCGGCTTCGGTTTCCTCGGGGTTTCTCTTTACGATTGCGGGCTCGTAGTGGATTGCGCAGAGTTCTTTGTAGCGCGGGTTTTGGCGCAATATTTCTTTTTCTTGTTCAGTGTCGGTTGCAGCAGCGAGTTGTTTTGCTGTGTGTTCGAGATAGAAAATTTCTGCGTTTTGTCGAGTTTCTTTGGTGATTGGTTGGTAATTAAGCTCTGTGATAGCCGGGAGGCGTGCTATGGTGTGGAGCGTGGCGGATGGGGTGGCGGCAAGAGCCGTTTGCTTGGTGAGAAGATTTGTAAGGGCGGGAAAGAAGGTGGGTATCGAGTCTAAGGTTGCAAGGTCATGGAGGGCGGTGGAGGTTAGATCTAGTTCTTTGAGGACTTGGAAGCGAATGAAGTTATGTGAACGTTGCGTTGCTTTAGGCTCTGGGTGTAAGGAAGGGGTGAAAGGGTTCGAACGGAGGCTGAGCCATTTGAGACTCGGAAGTTCTGACAGGCAGGCGACAGACTGGAGTGATTGTAGGCCGTTGAAAGAAAGGTCAAGCCTAGTGATACCGCGTATACCCAACGGCTCGGTCAAGTTCCTAAGGCGATTAGAAGCGAGGGACAGTGTTCTCAATGACCGAAAGTTCGAAGTGTTGGAGATAATCTATAGATGTGTACATAAGTGTCAGGTTAGAGCCAGACAAGGGAGATGCTAACCTCGTCCCAAGAGAGTAGGGTGTTATTCAGTCCTAATGAATGGATCCCCTCGAAAGCATGACCTGCGTGTTCTGGGGACAGGCAATCTAGGAGTCTGAATCGATTTCCGCTGACAGTTCATGTAAGCCAGAGAAACAGAAGGCAAATACACCTCGATATTCGAACACATACTTTAGCTCAAGTATGGCAAGAGATTCTAGCGTACCACAAATGCCTACAATGTCAATCCATGTCTCGAGTAGGTTTCTACTCAAGTCGAGCTCAACAATGCTTAGATCCTTCGTGCGTAATTCATCAGCGAACCGCCAGCGGGACTTGAAATCTGCGGAGTTGATCGTGTTGCGCTCTGCTTCTTGCGGGAAGCTATCGACTCCAGCAACGCAAAGACCATCTAGAGCAACGATCTTCAATCCTTGTAAAGCTGCTAGTTGCCGGTTTATTTTATCGAACCCAACCTCCTCGACTGTCTTGCCACTGATCTGGATCTTTTCCTCTGAGTTGGATAATTTTGAGGTATCAAAAGAATCGTACTTCTTTTTCAACGCATCCAGCAAGCCCAACGGCGGATCACTACGTCTGGAAGGTCTGAGAATAGAGCCTGCGGTTGGGTGACCACTGGAGCCTAGCCACAGATAAGAACATGTGCATGAAGGACTACCTGTCATTGGACTAAGTCTGAAAAGGTTGGATATATGAGCAGAAGAAAGGATGGTATCCTCTCACGTGAAGGAGAAAAGTACGACAGTCAGGATAATGAGAATGCATTCTTCTAGGGGAGATGTAGACCAACTCAGGAATAGCTCTCACACTTACATTCGAAGTATCTTACATCTTCATGACTTCCATCATGCTTGCCGCGACTGGGATCATCCCATTCAACCCCAAGCCAGTCCCCTCTTTTGGTGTTTTTGACCGGGCCAACGTAGCGTACGGTGCATAAGTGACCATCGAACGAGAGCCTTTGCCCGCAATAGCTCCGTTCTGGCATCTTCTGGCCTTGCAAGCCAACTCACGGGTGACAAAATTACTAGCACCCACAACTCTCAAAATAGAATAATATAAGGATTGACTCTATTTGCTAGTTATCCGTTTGGAAAATCAAATCTCGCGCGCACACGCACCTTCAAGAATTTGCGATATCGTGCCGTAGGAACTGTAATCTAGAAATAAGCTCTGCTTACATACCAGGCCTATATTAGACTTATACTGGGCATAAGCTATGCTTTAGCCGGGCTTTGAATATCTTATCTTATAATCATATATATATTCTACTTATTTACTTAGATAAAACGGTAGCAATTAAATCGGGTTTGCCAATGACTATAATTTTAAGTTCCCGCCATGAGTGAAGGCGGTCCACAATTAGAGAGGCTAGAAAAGGACCTCGGCGCTATGAATTGGTAGGGTTGTCACATAGTTTTACATTGCTTTATCTAGCATGCCGTGTATCCTTTGTTGCAAGCCCTTCCGTTTGGTTTAACATATATGCTCTTCACCAAAGTCAGTCAAACACAGGGGTCATATCCGCCGTCTAAACCAACGCTCTTGATGACTCCGTACATGACAATGGAAAGTGCGGCAATCAGAATGCGGTCCAAGTCTTGTTTCAATGCCTTCAATCAGCTTTGCCACTCAGCAGAGGAGAAAATTTCGTTATATCCTGCCGACCATGAATTCTTGGGAGCCTTCGAGGACGAATTCGGCAGCTTTCGAATGTGGGTTTTCGGAGTCGGAGCTCAGAGAACAAGCCGGGCTTCTCTTGATTATCGATTGCAGGACTCGATTGAGCTGTGCGAAAAGAATACGAGACTCCTGGATGGCTTACATAGTAATCTATCGAAGCGTAGGTAGTGCCTGCTTCTCAATCCTCTTCAAGCTAAAGCTGATTTGTCCCAAGTGAATGCAATCTTTTCCCAACAACGAAAACCGTGTAAAGCTCTCAGCTCAGAGCCGAAACCCGAGTCAGAAACCTCGGCGCTTAGGATGCCCGCAGGTTATTATCGATGTTGAAGACGCTAGACGGTCCCTCAATCAACTCATAGTAGAAGTGAAGGCTACGAAGCGCCCCCGAAAGACAAAGCTCAACGTGCAAATAAGCGCTGAAAAGGAGATACAGTGGTGTCAATTCGTCAAGAAAGTGTTCGCAGATGTAGACCCTATACTATGTAACAAACAAGGTGTTGCAATAGCAATACGTGACACGGGCTTGGTAGTAAGAAGAAGACTTTGAAAGCGACTATGGAAGCTGATGAGGAGGTCGATGAGAAGGCCATCGAAAAGCCTCAATTGGATTCTCATTTGCTGAAATGACAGAACGCTTAGCTCCTTTTTTAAAAACTTTTTACATATGAGAAACTTTTCTCAAGTTCTGATTAAGGCTTCCCACCTCAGTGATAACTTGGCCGAGTTGGAATGCTCGAACACTAATGGCCCGGCTAGAGTAGCCCCGGAACTTCCCGCTGAGCCGCATGTGAAGCGAAAGAAATCAACGTCCAGCCGGCTGTTTCTATTATCTCCTTCGATTTTCATATCATAGCAAGCACCTGTGAGGGACGGTCTGACTCACACAAAGTCTCCAGATTTTAGCTTGACAGCAATATGAATGGTACCAATGGCGTTGCGGCCCCACCTGGCCTATGGTCAGAAGCACGCAATGCTGGAGGCCGTGTCTACTACTACAATACGGTGACCAAGGCGACACAATGGACAAAGCCTGCGGAGCTGATGAATCTAGTGGAGGTAAATTACAGAGCCTACGCCAGCGTGAGTACTCGAAGCTAACAGTGGATAGCGAGCCTTAGCAAACCAACCATGGAAAGAATATACTGCGGAAGGGGGAAGGTAGATATCTCGTGACTATACTTACCGTCTTCGTCATCGTGCTGACAATTGGAATAGAAAGTACTGGTATAATACCGAGACCAAGCAGAGCTCATGGGAGATACCAGAAGTCTACAAAAGCGCCCTGGCTCAAACTGCTCCCGCCCCGAAACCTTCAATTCCGTCGGTAGCCCGGTCAAATTGTCAAGGGTCGATAGAGCTGATGATTCATAGCGCCCCTCAATTTGTTGCAGGAGGCGCAGCTTCTTTCTCCTCTTACCCCCAACAGCGTGACAGGGATGACTACGGAGAGCGAGCAGGCTCGGACAGGCAGCTAGGTTATGGAGATATGAATGGGTCGAAGGGCGCTATTCTTAGTGCACAGCATAACGAACCCGACTACTCAACCTTTGAAGAAGCCGAAGCAGCTTTCATCAAACTTCTCAGAAGATCAAACGTGCAACCCGACTGGACCTGGGAGCAGACCATGCGAGCAACGATAAAGGATCCTCAGTATCGAGCTTTAAAGGATCCAAAAGACCGCAAAGCAGCTTTTGAGAAATATGCTGTCGAAGTTCGGATGCAGGAGAAAGACCGCGCAAAGGAGAGGCTTGCCAAACTCCGTGCAGACTTCGGTACCATGCTGAGGAGTCATCCAGAGATAAAGCATTACACTCGATGGAAGACGGCGCGTCCAATCATTGAGGGTGAGACAATCTTCAGGTCCACAAGCGATGATACTGAGCGACGGCAGCTTTTTGAGGAGTACATAATCGAGCTCAAAAAGGTATATATCGAGCGCGAGGCTATCACTCGGAAGTCCGCTATGGACGACCTTGTAGGGCTACTGAAGGCATTGGAGCTTGAACCTTATACAAGGTGGTCGGAAGCGCAGGAGGTTATTGAATCGAACGAAAAGTTCAAATCAGATGATAAGTTCAAAACCCTTAGCAAGTCGGACATTTTGACAGCTTTCGAGAATCACATCAAGTCTCTGGAGCGTACATTCAACGACGAACGCCAGCGAGAGAAGAACTTCAAGCAAAGGAGAGAACGGCAGAACAGGGATCGATATGTAGATCTGTTGAAGGAGCTAAAGGCTGATGGGAAACTAAAGGCGGGAACAAAATGGATGCATATACTTCCGGAAGTACACGAGGATCCTAGGTATGTAGCTATGCTTGGCCAGCCTGGTTCTACTCCTCTAGATCTCTTCTGGGATATGGTCGAAGAAGAAGAGAGAGCATTCCGGCCACTACGAAACGATGCCCTCGACGTCCTAGAAGATAAACGCTACGAAATAACCCCTAAAACTACGTATCAAGAGTTCTCCGACTTGATGTGTATAGATCGCCGCACAGCTTCTATTCCACCAGATACTCTACACCTTATCTTTAACCGCCTGCTCGAGAAGGTCGTTCGCCGATCAGAAGATGACAAGCATACCTCAGAGC
Organism: Cetradonia linearis; assembly: GCA_003521265.1. Lineage (NCBI taxonomy): Eukaryota > Fungi > Ascomycota > Lecanoromycetes > Lecanorales > Cladoniaceae > Cetradonia > Cetradonia linearis. Next base: position 5,462 of record QKZZ01001129.1, read on the forward strand.
GCCAGCAACGCCGCTTGATTGATAGTCTCCGCTCCAAGATCAAGCATCTCGAAAAGCCTCCAATCACCTCAACTACAACCTGGGACTCCATCCGGCCCCACATCTCTCACTTCGATGAATTCAAAGCCCTCGATAACGAGGACTTCCGCCGTCAAGCCTTTGAAAAAGTTCTTCGCCGCATCAAAGAAAAAGAAGAAGACGAGCGCCACTCCAGCAAGCGTGACCGCTCTAGAACGCGGGATCACCGTGACCGTGACCCCCGCAATGGCCACATCTCCTCCCACCGCCATTCCAACCCAATAGATCGGCACGACCGCCGCCGCGGCATCCGCACCCCTGAACTCGACGCTTACGAAGCTGATCGCCGTAAGGCAACGGCAGACCGTGAACGTCAATACCATAAATCTGGCTCCACAGGCCTTTCGCCTCCTCCTCGCTCTCGAGAGCGTGAACGCATACCTAGTCACCCACCGCGGCTAAGCCATTATGATCGCGAGAGACGCGATAGGGAAGAGGAGAGAGAGCGGCTTTATCGTACGAGAGGCGATCCGAGAGGGTCGAGAGATGAGCTTGATTATGGTGGTGGTGCTGGGAGCAGTAGTGGTGGGAGGAGGCGGAGGGAAAGTGATGGGGAGAGTATTGGGAGTGAGAGGAAGCGGGCGAGGAGGGATGGGGCAGGGAGAAGGAGTAGGAAAGAGAAGACACCGGAGCCGGTGGTCCCGGTTAAGGAGGAGCCGGCTGTGCATTCTGGGAGCGAGGAGGGGGAGATGGTTGAGGAGGAGTAGGCGTGAAGATCTGTGACCGAAGGGGGGCTCTACATTATAAATCCTAATGAGCGAAATTTTTTTTTGGCTCTAAAGTTGGGGATAGAATTGCCTGGGGCATTTGCACTGTCCGGATATGTTCTTAAGAGCTAGGATCACATTGATGCAAGCAGTGAGTGAGCGCTTTCGCTACACTTTTCATTATCTGATTGTCGATAATACTTTCTCGTCTAGATACTGCCAGACTCGTCACGTCCACACGTCCACGTCACACGTTCCCAGTCATTGCTCATTGCATTCGTGTTGCATGTTCACCGTTCGGACGGCAGTCACCTAGCTTGACCCATCAAAGTTCACTCATAGTAGAGCCTTTGGTCTGTGGTGGCTGTATGTCAGACCATGCAGCATCACCCAGAGACCCAGCAACGAAGCATATTTGACAGGAGGTAGACCACCGCCTCCGTCGTTAGTCGTCCTCGTCATCATCTTCATCAGCACAGATCTCCTCATCAGAAAGCCCCGCGCTGTGCTTGCGGGCGCCTTCATCAGCATCCGACGATTCTACCACACCTGTAGTCGGTGTAGTTTCATTGTTTGGAGATGGGCTCTTTGGGATGCCCTTCTCAACTGTCATTTTCAAGGAAGAACTGTCACGTGGTCAGCGAAAATGCATTTTGGAAAACGGGGGGGGTTGGTAGCTCACGAATTTCCCACTCAACTTCTGTTCTTGATCCAATTGGCTGTTGTACTTGTTGATACGAGGGCGGAAGCTGTTGGGATCACGACGGAAAGTGACGTCCAGATTCTTTAAGAATTTGTTGCATCCTGTCAGCAGACTCTCAGGGGTGTTCGCCTTTGCGTCAACTGAAGGCTGGCCGTCGAAGACAATAACACGGTCAGCGAGGTAGGTGGCCATGATGAAATCGTGCTCTACGATGAATGCAGTCTTCTTTGCATGCATAATGAAGCGCTTGATGACACGAGCAGCGATGATACGCTGTTCAGAATCGAGATAAGCACTCGGCTCGTCAATGAGATAGATATCTGCTGGTAGTCCGAGAGCCAAAACAATAGCAACACGTTGCAATTCACCACCGGAAAGATTCTGAACTTCTTGGTCGATGAAGTCGTCGAGTTTGAGAGGCTTGTAGACGTCCGTTTGGAATTGAGGGTTCAAGAAAGAGGCCTTAATCTTCTTCATGAAGAGCATGCGGACAGTGCCGGTGAACTTGGGCGTGATCTTTTGCGGCTTCATAGAGATATTCAATTTTGGCACCTTCTTCGTGCCGTCGGGCTGATCAGAGCCAGCTAGCAGTCTGCAGAAGGTTGTTTTGCCTGTTCCGTTCTCGCCCATCATGACGATAATCTCCGAGTCGGTGAATTTCCCCGGTTCGATTTTCAAATGGAAGTCGCCTAGAGTCTTCTCCATCGCTGGGTAGCTGTAACTCATTGCCTTGTCGGCCATGTAGTCTTCTCCCACTTCAGCAATTCGGAATGTCAAGGATTCTTCACGGAAACGGAGGTTCTCAGTGGGGATGTTGCCGTCAAGAAAGATGTTGATACCTTCTCTGACAGAGGCAGGAAGAGTGACAACACCATAGACAGCAGGCTTGCCATAGAGAACGCAGATGAAATCCGACAGGTAGTCCAGGACGGACAAATCATGCTCGACTACAATCACATAGTCGTCGGGACGTATGAGGTTGCGGATGGTTCTAGCAGCACTAAGACGTTGCTTGACATCGAGAAATGAGGACGGCTCGTCGAACATGTAGCTTGATGTGGGTTAGTGTTACCCAGCAAATAAAGTATCAGAGACATACACATCAGCTTTCTGAACACAAACAACCCCAATTGCGAAACGCTGGATCTCTCCACCAGAGAGCTTGTCAATGTCTCTGTTGGCTACTTGATTTAGTTCTATGACTTTGTTAGCATTGCTTCTCGATGTTATCAATAGTGCTATACCTAGAACATCCATGATCTCTTCGAGATTATCCATTTGACAGCGTGCTTTGAGCAACGACTGTACAGTCCTATCTGTCCCCTTGACGGCTTTTGGTATCTGGTCGACGTACTGTGGCTTGACAACGGCCTTGAGATCATCTTCTAAAATCTTCGTGAAATAGTCTACACCTGCTTTAGCGTATGCTTATAAGTTTGTCGTAGCAAACCCACTCTGAAGCTCGGACCCCCGAAAGTATTTCAATATCTCTTCCCAATCCGGGGGATCATCGTACCGTCCCAAGTTCGGCTTCAACTTACCACTGAGTATCTTCAAAGCCGTACTTTTGCCAATCCCGTTCGTACCAACTAACCCCAAGACCTGTCCGGGCCTGGGCATAGGCAGCCGATGCAACTTGAAACTATTCGCAGAGTACCGGTGGGTAACTTGGGATTCCAGGTTCGTGGGGAGATTGATGATATTGATGGCACTAAAAGGACACTTCTTCACGCAGATCCCACATCCAATACACAGTCGCTCTGAGATGAAGGCAATCTTAGAGTCTGAGGTGACTTCGATGCAGAGCTTGCCAGTCCGCACCACTGGGCATGATTTCTTGCATTCTTGACGGCATTTCTGGGTACGTCAGTCAGTTATGTTGGCTATCTACGACGACAGCTAGCATGTGGGACCTTTGGCTTGCACTGACAATTCAATCGTCAGCATTGTTCAACTTGGTCTAAGATGAGAGATGTTTCGTACCTTGTCATTATTGACAATAGCAATGCTATAGTGGGCAGGACCCGGTCAATAGGGTCCTTGCACAAGCAATGAAAATGCAGGGGTGAGCTTTTACATACCGGGTAAGTTTGTCGGCCATGGTGGCTGTTTAACTGTTCCTTAACTGCTAAGAAAGCCGGAGAGAGAATGACTGCACTGCGCTCCGAGACGTAGAGGCTCTGGTATAAGATGTTCAGCTTCGAAGACTAGAGAGTCCTGGGCCTGACACCTCAGGCAGTAAGTAAACAAAGAATGTAAATGTGGGATTGGAGTCACAAATCTTGGGCACATGCAAGGCTCAGTGGGGTGTCGGCTTAGCGAAGGTTAAAGTGAGGCGGACACTGCGGGAGGAAATCGGTAGCGCTTTGGAGGCTCGGCTTTTGACTTCCTACCACTATTATACCCTCATACCTACACATATTCATCCCACCCCACTACATACCACCACGGTGACGACAACATCAGATACGGACAAAGGCCCTCACAGCCATGGCTTGTAAGTATATCATCCATTTCTGTCACCATTTATGCACCAGATTACAGCTCGAGACGGTACTTCGGCCGACGGCTGGACAAGGCCATCTCCACCTTTGGAGCCCCCTATGCAGCACAGTTCATACGCTATCTACTTGTCAATCAGTGTCTTTATGGCTTGCTGCATATCTGTGGTATGCTGTAGATGCACTCTTACTGCTTCCATAGCTTCCAAAACGCTTGCCTATCCGCAAAACACTTTTCATCAACTTCATCTTCTATAGCCCTTCTTCCATCATATACAATTTATTCTGCATCTTCATGCAAGTTTACAGGCCCCTTTACAGTGTTTCCTTGATCGCCTACTGTCCGAATAGTTGTGCTGAATGCGCAAAGTCGAGCCTGCTGTTTGTCGTCTTTCAATGCTGACTTGTCGGTGTCCTAGCGAGCAGCCTGGTGTATCAACGAACGTCGTCAACTACCTCCACTATTCCGTACTCGAACGGACACTTATCTCCTCCCTCTGGCAAGCCTGTGACTAATGGAGCCGTCACACCCGATAGTGAAAGCGATCTTTCCGAAGCAATTGACCTCCCCAATGCCCCTGCCTCATACCCAGAGAGCGAGCGATACGAGGATAGTGAGGATGATAGGATGCGAGACTCAGATGCTGAATCTTCGCATGAAGAGGATGCTCTCGGCTCGGACGATCCTGATTACGACATGGCGACACCAGCTGCTGCCAATACCACTTCTCCACCAGACGCACGCTCATCATCACAAGGTTCTCCTCGACAACGAAAACGAAAAATTGGCGTCGAACACGATGACTATATGCTGAATGACCCGGAGCTGTACGGTCTGCGGCGGAGCGTAAGTCCTTCATAGCTCATGCCAAGTCACTCCACTGATTCAACCATCAAAGGGTCGACCTCGTTCATCACGACAAATCGTATGTAATCCCGTCCAGAGACTCCAAGGGCACTTTACTAAGTTAGCCATTTAGATCGATGATGACACTGAGGATGACGACTCTGGCTCTGACATTCGGAGCGGCCCTGCACGGAAGCGACGAAAACACAATATCTCTAATCAAGGTAACCCTCTCAGCCTCCTCTTCTCCGGCTACTAGAGCACCTTAATCTCTCCTGGTGCTGATTCCATGTTCATAGCGTCCAAGCAGCACACTCCTTCAGGCCAATCACTTTCTGATAGCGAATCAGACATAGACGCCTATGGTGGATATCGCCGAGCCCTTGCTGCTAAGAAGCATCAGCGCCGGTCTGCTCAATCTGCTCGAGACATTACCCCAGCCCATGGGGAAGTACGGTTTTCTACAAGGAAGGCTGCAAAGGTGTCAAATTATAACGAGGATGACGATGACATGTTCGATGATGAGGCCGATATGGTGCCGCAAACGTACTGGACCGCCACAGCCGAGGAGAACGTGCCAGCAATCGATGCTGTTCTCAACCATCGGCTGCGTGAGGACACAAGTCAGTTAGCACGAATCGTGTTGCTCATCGTACAAGCTGATCTGTGAACAGGCAAAGACATCACCGATCCCGGAAGAGATGATTTTGAGTATCATGTGAGCCCATCCCTCTGTGTTCTCCTCTCAAATTTCGTCAACATTTATGCTTATGATGAGCAGATAAAATGGCAGGATAAAGCTCATTATCACGCCACTTGGGAGACAAATGCTACATTGACCTCTTGTCGTGGCATAAGGCGGTTAGAGAATTACTTCCGCAAGGTCGTACAGGAATACATACATATGGAGCATGACCCAGACATTCCACCTGAAGAGAAAGAGAAGTGGAACCTTGACCGTGAGCGTGACGCCGATGCTTTGACCGACTACGTCAAAGTCGAACGGGTAATTGGAATGCAAGATGACGACGGCGGAGACACGCAATACTTTGTAAAGTGTACGTTGCGCTATGAGCTTGTGTCTGAAACTTGTTGACAATGTATAGGGAAGGGTCTTTACTACGATTCGTGCACGTGGGAGACTGGCAGTCTTGTTCGCAATATTGCGCAGAACGAGATAGACCGATACCTTGATCGAACCTCATCGCTACCACAATCAAACAAATCGGAGTCTAACCTCGCTACGAGAAGACCATATCAGAAAATACTTACACAACCTCCCTATATTAAAAACGGAACCCTCCGTGAATTCCAGATGCAAGGTCTCAATTTCCTGGCCTTCAACTGGTGTAGAGGGCACAACGTTATCTTGGCAGACGAGATGGGCCTGGGAAAGACTGTACAAACCGTTGCATTCATGAATTGGCTTCGCCATGACAGACAGCAGCAAGGCCCCTTCATAGTGGTAGTACCCCTATCGACAATGCCGTCATGGGCCGAGACGTTTGACAATTGGACCCCCGACGTCAACTACGTCGTCTACAACGGTAACGAAAAAGCGCGTGACATTATTCGAGAATACGAGCTCCTGGCTGAAGGCAACAGTCGGAGAGCTAAATTCCACGTCCTTCTGACCACCTACGAGTACATACTTGCCGACGCATCATTCTTGTCTACAATCAAATGGCAATTTATGGCCGTGGACGAAGCTCATCGACTCAAGAACCGTGAGTCCCAGCTCTATGCCAAATTACTCGACTTCAAAGCGCCCAGCCGCCTTCTCATCACCGGTACCCCTATGCAAAATACGCTGGGCGAGCTATCTTCCCTTCTGGACTTCCTTATGCCTGGAGCGGTCCATATAGAAGAAAAGATGGATCTTACGTCGGAAGAGGCGGGTACAAAGATCAACGAAATGACCACAGCTATCCAGCCATTTATGCTTCGCCGCACCAAGAACAAAGTCGAGAACGATATACCACCCAAGACAGAGAAGATTATCCGAGTTGAACTGTCCGATGTTCAGCTAGATTACTATAAAAACATCTTGACCAGGAACTACACAGCACTCAACGAGGGCGCAAAGGGTCAGAAGCAGTCTTTATTAAATATTATGATGGAGTTGAAGAAAGCCAGCAACCACCCATTCATGTTTCCCAACGCTGAAGAGAAGATTCTAGCCGGTAGTGAGCGACGAGAAGACATCTTGAAGGCTTTGATCACTAGCAGCGGGAAGATGATGCTACTTGACCAATTGCTCACAAAGTTGAAAAAGGACAATCATCGTGTCTTGATATTCAGCCAGATGGTCAAGATGCTTGACATCCTTGGAGACTACCTGCACTTACGTAACTATCAATTCCAACGTCTCGATGGCACAATAGCAGCAGGACCTCGCCGTCAGGCCATCGATCACTTCAACGCTCCAGATAGTAACGATTTTTGCTTTCTACTTTCTACAAGAGCTGGGGGACTTGGCATCAACTTGATGACTGCAGACACAGTGATCTTGTTCGACTCGGATTGGAATCCTCAAGCCGATCTCCAAGCAATGGCTCGTGCTCATCGAATAGGGCAGACAAAACCCGTTAGCATATATAGGCTCGTTTCCAAGGAGACTGTCGAGGAGGAAGTTCTTGAGCGCGCACGGAACAAGTTAATGCTTGAATTTATCACCATTCAGCGGGGTGTGACTGATAAGGATGCAAAGGAATTGTCAGAAAAGATGGTCCGCGCAGGAAAGGCCATTGCAGAGCCTAATTCTTCGGAGGATATTTCACGCATTCTCAAGCGCCGTGGAGAGAAAATGTTCTATCAGTCCGGAAATCAGAAGAAGCTCGAAGAGCTTGATATCGACTCAGTGCTCGCGAACGCTGAGGAGCACCAAACAGAACAGCCGGAAGGCCTTGCCGCGGACGGCGGCGAGGAATTCTTGAAGAGCTTTGAGTACATGGATGTCAAAGTTGAGCTGGAATGGGATCAGATCATCCCCAAAGATCAGCTCGACGAAATCAAGGCTGAAGAAAAGAGGAAGGCTGACGAGCGCTATCTCGCCGACGTGATCGAGCAGAATGCACCGAGAAGGCCAAAGCAGGCTGACAAGGAGCGTGAAGAACGGGCTGCGAAGAAGCGTGCACGAGATCTAGCAGCCATCGAAGCTGGTGCTGATGATTCCGATCAACGACCTGGTCAAGATCCCAAACGACCTATGAGCGAGAAGGAAGTACGCAATCTGATCCGCGGATACTTACGCTTCGGTTCTATCGATGATCGTGGGGATGAATTGGTTAAAGATGCTCGACTAATCAACAGGGATCGTGGACTTCTGAAGGATTCGTTGCAAGAGATTATCAATAAAGCCTCTGAGCTGATGAAAGAAGAACAAGATCGCATCGACACGTTGGAACGTCAGCACGGTAAGACATTGACGAAGAAGGACAGAAAAGCTGTGCTATTTGACTTTAAGGGTGTGAAACGCATTAATGCCGAGACAATCGTTGAGCGCCCAGGTGAGATGCGGATGTTGAAGGAGGTCATCGACAAATTTCCGGATCCGAAAACTTTCCGCATCCCAGAAGCGTCGAAAGCCGCAACCTATACCTGTGAATGGGGTTCGAAGGAAGATGGTATGCTCTGTGTCGGCATTGTTCGACACGGTTACGGCGCCTGGGTCCAGATTCGAGATGACGACGAGCTCGGTTTGAGTGATAAATTTTTCCTTGAGGAGCATCGTGTCGAAAAGAAGGAAGAGAGAAGCAAGGGTGAGGAGAAGAGCGTCAAGTCTCCTGGTGCAGTTCACCTCGTGCGTCGTGCCGATTACCTTCTTTCCGTTCTCAAAGAGAAAACAAGCAATGGGACCAACCTCGCCGCAAAACGTGCAGTTGAGAACCATCATCGCAACAACAAGAAAAATGGCATGTACGCCAAGATGAACGAGAATAGAACAAGCGTTTCTGCTTCACCCGCTCCGTCGTCGGCACGGCGAGGGCACCGTGAACCAGAAAGGCACCGCAACCGCCACAGCACTGACCGCCGTGTATCCACTGGAGAACAGAATGGCCATACCCCAAGACATGACGCTCGACCTAGGGACCATACCAGGCACGAAGAACGCCACCATAACTCACAACATCATCACCGACCTAGCAATGCCGTAGATGCAAACAATTCGCTGATGAGAAGGCTCTTTGCTCCAGTCAGAGATAGCTTGAAGGCCGTGCAAGGTGCCACTAAAGAAGGAATTCCCAACAAAGTCGATCGTGCAAAGGTTCTGAGAATTGAATTGGTCAAGATTGGAGACCATGTCGCAGATCTGATCAAAGATCCTGAAACATCCAACGACGACGAGCGTTTGTTTTGGTGAGTTGACTTCCCATTGTGGAGTGTAGAACCTAGCTGATCGTCCATGCAGGGAATTTGTCGCTGCCAACTGGCCAAATCAGGGCGTTGGAGGTCCAAATATAATGAATATGTACGAGCGTCTTCTGGCCGGGAGACAGGGGGAATCTGCTGCACAGGGAGAGTCTGCTGGGCGTGTGGAGGTCCCAAGCGTCAACGGACAGGCTAACGGCATCGTGGTGAGACGCGAGTAAGGATCAACGGGGTTTGATGTGGGCATGAACCCAACAGGGCAGACTGTCGGGGCGGATCTTCTACAATCTTGGGATATAATGGACATGACTATGGGTGGTTTCTTGATCTAACGGACTAATGTATTGCAAGGCGTTGGGGCACGACAAGGAAAACCTGGGGTTTCCTAGCATTGCAGGTGTTCGGCTGCCTAATCAATGCCTTGCATTGAATGGCTCTGCGTTGTTCTATATTACTGGGATTGCTTCAATTCCAGAAAATGGGGATGAGGGATTAAATATCGATTATGTTCGACAGTACGGCGCAAGAAGGATATGAAGAGAACCCATGGTACTCCCTTCACTCTAAGCGATGCTACTACAAAATTCTAGAGAGATTGCATGTACACAAACCCTTTCACCGCCATTGTGTAGACTTAACTTAATCGGTGTTGGACACATGTCGCCACCATTTCAAGTCATCAAGCAGACCAATCTACGCTCAAATGCTGGGTGCTAATGCAGTGATTGGAATTTAGACCCGCTGCACCGTTGCGGACCAGTCGGCCAATGGCAGCTTGCAAAAGGAATTGGGGGGGCCCTGCGTGAGGAACGAAATCGCAACGTCCATGATACGGAGCAATTGACCACACCTCATGATATTGTTTTGTAGAGAATGCATGACTTTCTTCGCCATGGCAGCGCGATGTTGACCCTAAGCTTACGGGAAATTATCGATTGAGTGCCTCGCTCCGCTCAGGGGGTGGATAAGGACGATACACAAGCTACAGGGGTCTGCGTGATCGGCTCGTGACCACCTTCAGAACTACTGTTGCCGCCGCTTCTTGCTCTCTCTCCATTGCTAACGGCATCAACGTCCTTATACTCTCTTGGCCATTGCATGTTTGCTTTCTGGGAGGCTGTTTGCTCTCCTCTTCAACCATTGCATCAAATCTCTCACGCGGAATACTCGAACCGGCAGCATTATCTTCCCTCCGTTGCGTCAATGACCCTGCCTAGGCTCTCTCGACTCAGCAGCGCTCCGAAAGCTCATAATGGCAGCAGTAGCTGCCAGATCGCACTGCGACGCCAGTCGCGACAATGGATCTCTCGAGCGAAAGATCCTCCCACGGAAGACTGGTTCGGATGAAAGAATGTGTTATATATACACGGAATGGATGTGGCGGTGTGCAAGCTCATGCATAGAGCGGGACCTAGCATTTGAAAATACCCCAGTCGAGACCTCCGTAAGAATCCTAGACTCAATTTCAGCCTTGTGTCCCCTCTCTTATCCAAGGAACCCTGACATGTCAACAAATGCGCTGCGCAGATTGATTTACACCATATTGGGAGGGATCTAATATTTTTAATAGGCACAAGGCTTGCATTTCTCAGAAGCAAACAAATACGTAACAGACACTATCTCCTCCGGCAATCTAGAAAGTACATACCTTACCCTTACTGACTCACCACCTTCGTACAACGACTCAGTCGCAGATTCACCTCCAAGCTATGAACTCTACAAAGACCTAATATCTATTCAGAAGGCCTCCAAGAATTATTGCCTACCTCCAAGTTACTCTAATATACCGCAAAGCGGTTTTCTACCTCCAGAACCCATGACGGCGCCTGAGATTGACTTCACTGATACCTCAAGCTTCCGGCAAGCCGGAGCCAAAAAGAGAAAGCAGCAGGCAAGGGCGGCTAATCAAGCAAAATGGGCAAACGGAGGGGATGAGGGTGGCAAAGATAG
>QKZZ01001135.1:0-12842 GCA_003521265.1 Cetradonia linearis
TCGCCTCCACCCTCGACATTCACACCCCTGGCAAAATCGCCTTCGCCGGGCACTCCTTCGGCGCAGCATCCATCGTCCAATTCATAAAATCAGTCTTCTACCCCTTCGAGCCTCAAGAAGGTTCCAAAGCCCTCTACACACCCTCGCCCCAGTCACCTCTCACCAAACAAATCACTCCCTCAACCCCAATTACCCTCCTCGATGTTTGGTGCGTACCCCTCTCCCACCTCAACACAACCCACTGGCTCTGGCAAAATCCCCTCCCCGCTTACACTGATCCCACTGGCTCCGGCTCTCCACCCCTCGCAATCCTCAGTGAAGCATTCTACAAATGGACTTCCAACCTTGAAGATACCAAGCGCCTCATTGGACCCCCACCCTTCCAACCCTCGAAAATAAAACCCCACATCTTCTACTCCCTCAACTCCGCGCACCTCTCCCAATCCGACTTCGGACATCTATACCCCTGGCTCACGAAGAAATTATTCCATGCGCAGGAGCCGGAACGGACGACGAGATTGAATGTGAGAGCTATTCTTGAGAACTTGAGACGGAGTGGAATCAGAGTTGCTAATACGAGCGAGGCGGATATGGAGGAGCCAATGGAATTGGCGGAGAAATTGTCTCAATCTCAATCGCTTGGGCAGGATGTCAAGATCCTTGATACGAACGGTCCTATAAGGGGGTGGATCCCGATTTATATGAAGGATGCTGATGCGCGGGAGGACGGGGTTGAAGCTGAGGGCCCGATGGATGCAGTTGTCGAGGGGGAGGTGAGGGCATGAGTTTGTTGCGGCCTTTAGAGCATTTGTTTGGCATAGTCAGAATTTGGGATGATACCCTGGTTTGCATGAGATAGCATGGCACAGCATGGCCAGGAGCTTTGTCGGTTTCTGTATAATATGGGACGAGATAGAGGAGTCGAATCGAGGAGGTATATAGAGATGGAAGTGACGCATATTATAGACGTTCAGGGATATAGCATAATCACAATTTCACAGATATCCAAGGCTTCCTCCATTCCATTGCTAACCTGCTCAGGAGCAGATGTGCTAGCACTTATCTGTTTTCTCTTGTAAGGAAAGGACTATTGAACGCTGAGCGAAAAGTGCATAAATGGGAGATATAAACAATGAAGAGGACGAGGACGAGGTAAAGCAGGGCGGTTCGCAGGAGCTGGTACTAAAAGTATAGGGGTAAAAATGATTCCCCTCAGGGTCTCTCTCTCTCTCTCTCTTGCATAAAAGGGTGTATACTACCAATACAATACACATCGCCACTCAATTCGCTAAAGAAAGAACAACAATCCGAAAGGAATGTATCCCCCGCCACCAACCCAACTAAACTCAAACCAGCGTTATCACCAGGCTTACCCAAGCTTTGCATATCATGGAAGGTAAAGTAGTAACCCCGGTGCATATCAATAATAACGAACGTTCTATCCATTCATCCGTTCTGATCATCGTACAACCCGACCCCAACCCGCCAAAGAATTAAGGTACTTTCAACCTCACGTCCACAGCCACAATGATAGAAAATTAATGCACCGCAACGACGCAGCATGGGGGTATAAGTAAGTATGCGACCCCAGCGCCGAGTAATGCCAAGCGATCGATTGAGACAAGACACGGGACGATAAATGTAGGTATACTATGCATGCATGTATAGGAAACGCCCCAACGCCCTGCGAGTACTGATGCGATGAAAAGCCGGAAAACAGACAATTCAGGTTTCTTTTTTGGGCCGAAAAGTTTGATACAGAGAAATGAAAGTTGTTAATGATGAGGAGGGAGACCGATCGTAGAGGGCACGTGGCTTGGTGCCGTGGGCGGTTGGGGCTATAAAGCTATGTCGTCCGCGTAAATGAGATTTTGTTGTTGCGAGGATTGTTGAGGGTGCATTTGGATTTCCGAGTCGCAATTGGGCGAGTGATTTTTGTGATATTTCAGCCCGTTGAGGTTCTTGTAGCGTTTACCGCAGGTGTCACAGCGATAGGGCTTGTGTTTTTCCATGCCAATGGTGCCAGGGTATGGTGTGAGTGTTTCGGGGTCGACGATGGAGTAGGTGCCGTTGTCGTTGGCGTGGAGTTTTTGCGTGTTGTGTCCGTGCTGTGAGCAGGTTAGCGGATGTGTGGGGAAAAAGGGAAAAGGAGAAAAGGATACTGACAGCCTTGTGGTATTTCAGGCCGTTTTGATTCTTGTATGCCTTCTCGCAGCCAATGACTGGACAATGGAATGGCTTTGGTACGCCATCGGCTGAGGGATCCGGTACTCCGGCTAATTTTTGTTGCTCTCGTATCGTTCTGGCAAGCTCGCTGTTCTCACTATATTGGCCATCTCCGAGCTGACTTGCAGATGTAGGTTGGGACGATTGCTGCGGCTGTGACTGCTGAGGATTATTGAAACCACCATTAAGACTCCACAGTCTCTTGGCTGGCTCATCGATACACAGATCCAACATTTCATTGCCGTTGCCATATCCAAAGGTCCCAAAATTTTGATTTTGCATGTATTGCATATTGCTCATGCTCATGCTCCCCATGCCACCAACAAAATCCGGTTCGAGTTCCCCAGGCGTTCCAGGAGCCGAAGAGTCAGGTGTATAGAATTGCTGCTGTTGCAGAGGATGTGTGCTATTATTGTGGGTGGTCATGGTTGGCGTATTGACAGAGGACACTGTAGGATTGTTTTGATACATGCCGTTCCTGCCAGCAGATACCGGTGTTGCAGGTTGTGAGTTCCGCAGTCCTTGATGTTGTTGCAGTGGGTTTCCCATATTCAAGGCGCTCATATCCAACGGCGCCACTCGACCCGACGCAGGTTGGCCAAATTGAGATGGCTGTATTATTCTAGGTCGATTTTGCATTGGATACTGTACTGGCTGCATATCAGCAGTAGGTATTCCGAAATCATCATCATCCATCTCCATGTCGCCAACCGTATCGTCATCCTGTGATGCTGTGGATTGTCTCGGTACAAAACCTCGGGTGATTTGAGCAGCTTGCTGGGATTGCCTTGGGGTGACGGGAGTTGATAATCTCTGAGGCGTAATTTGGCCTTGCTTTGATGTATCAATATTCTGTAATTGCGGTTGAGCTCTGCCTTGACCCTGTATACCGGTGGCAGCGGCGGCAGCTACGGCAGCTTTGCTATCCGGTGGAGGGTTATTTTGATTCGAGTTCTGCTTCTGTAAAGATGGTATCTGTTCCGTATGGAGCTCTTCATAATGTTGAAGTAACTCGTGTAGAGTGGGGTGCGTTATGTTACAGCAACTAAAGTCTCGCATAAAGTTCGCTTCCAGTTTCGGAAGATAAGATGAAGAATGGAATGATGGAGATTGATAAGCGAATGGCGATGTCCCTTGCATGATAATGCTATAAAGCGTCAGTATAAATGTTCGGACCGGTCAGGTCCGGAGCTACATACTCGTCACGAATCCAGCTACCAACAGAATTGCCCCCCCAGCTCATACCAGTGACCATACTGCTAGCTAAGCTCTCTCTCCGCGGCTTTTCTCGATTTGAAGCGTTCACTGAGATCGGTTGTGCGCCACCGCTGAAGCCTGACCCTAAGGCCGTATCTCCAAAGCCACCACCAAATCCCTTGATTTGCTCGCTCATATCCATAGCTGATGTTGGCCGTATTTCGTTGCCAGAAGTAGTCTGAAGGGCAGATGTCAGGTTGGAAGTATGCGCTCTTCGAGGTGATCCATGTCGTGAGGATACGGCAATATCAATAGGTGTTGTACGACTCCCCATGTCTAGATGCTCTGTATTGTCATTGAAAAGAGGAAAGGTCAAGTCCTCGAACTCTGAATCCAAAAGCGTTGAGTCAACGTAAGAGCTGGTGCTGTTCGCGAATCCACCGTGCCTGTGTTGCCAGGAGAAAAGACCGTCCTTCTCTTTCTCCGACTTGCGCGGAAACCCAGTGGGGAAGCCTCGTGGAGTGCCTATAGGAGTTGTCTCTGCAGTAGACGGGCGCTCGCGATCGCTCACGGCTGGCGAGAAGTGCAGAGGTGGTGGAGTGTCTCGGGAATCCAGCTTTACGGTTTGGTTGTGGTCTCGGAAAGAAGCGGTGTATGAGTCGGACCAGCTGGAGGTCCTTCGTTGATAGATGCAAGATTCCTGAGATGGTATGTCTTTTTTCTGTTCACCCTAATATGGTAGACGATATTCTCCTCCACTATTAGACCTGTATGAGAAATGTGACGTGTGTTGTTCGAGGTCGGGCGATGGTACGGCGAGGCGAAAGATGACGGCTTTCAGTTCTAGCCGCTCTAACCAATAACCGCGGTGCCACTGCAACTATTCTTCGAGTCGATCCAATTACTCTTCTAACCTTCACTGTGCACTCTCAATACGATGCAGGGTAATTACTGAATTGAACTTTACAGCTGGTTTTGAGCGTGAGGAGGCAAGGGATAGCTAAAGGGGAGCTGACGAGCTCTATATTGCTCAAGGCACCATTCAAAGCGTAAAGTATATGCATATGAAACGGTTACGATTAGCCGGGTCGATTAAACTTCTTCTCTTGCCCCTTTAAAGCAATGAACATATTGTTCTGTCACAGTGTGTTGGGCCTACTTCGAACGTATCTGAGTGTCGTAGGTGAGCACTCGAACATTGTGCGTGCAAAAGGATAAAACTGACCAATCACGCAAAGCCGCAGACAGATCATTTTGTATAAGGTTGACCCCACGCCTTGCTGGTTTGATCGTTTTGGGGTCTCACCACAATAATTCATCACTAGCCTGGATCTACGGGCTATTTTGCAATAGTAAGAAGTTTGTGTGTAGCTACACGTTTGTGGTTGACAAATAATGGAGGATATTGGTGGCGAACACCCCCCTAATCCACTAGAACCAACAGTCACACTTGTCGGACCCCCACACTCGTCAAGCGCCAGCTTGGCCGACAAGAGATCTCATCCCCAAGATGTGCCAATGGCGGAAGACTCCGCCATCACAAAGGCAGAAAAGTACGAAAGACATGGCACTGCAGATGTGGTGGCAGATTCTCCATCGAAAAGACGAAAACTAGATAACCAAGAGGAGAATGGGCCCCCCAAGAGTGAGAGAAAGAAAGGAGTCGCTCCGATAAAGCCCGAGTCAGCACTTTCAAGGCCCTTTAGCACATTATTGGCTTACGTATGACCAGATTCTTAGTATTTCCAGTTGGTAGTAAAGATAGAAGTGCCATTTTAGCAGATGACGATGCTGCTGAAGGTGCTGCTCATGTTGAGCAACCGAAAGGTGGGAATAAGGATAGAAAGAAAGAGAAATCCCGTGGTCAGAACACTAATCGCAACTTTGGCAGTTCGAGAGACGAGGTTGGCTTATGTTCAAGCCGTGCAAACAGCCGAGAGTTTTCTCCAGCTGAGTGTCGTTTTGGAAGCAACTGCAAGTTTGAACATGACCTTCGTAAATACCTAAAGGACTGGAAAAGAGACGACCTGACCACTTTTGATGGTATCTGTCCCGTCTGGAAGATGAAAGGCAAATGTGATGTTGGATGGAAATGCCGATTTGTGGGTTCGCATAGCAAAGAAATAGACGGCGAAGATGGACGAAAAGAGCTGGTGCTGATTGAAGCGGATCGTGGCAACGGTCACGCCGGTTCACCCGGAGTCTCCGAAAATGAGACCATCAATGAGATTTCCACGCAGGCGAAAATTGATTTGATGAAGCGCAAATTGCAGACACCAAAAGCAGATCGATACAATGAGTGGATAGAAGCGAGTGGCAAAGAGCTTGAGCAACAGACCCAAAGAGATGCGAAGATACGGCACGGTGAGACCGATGAGGGCGAGACTCATGACAAAAAGGTTGATGTCGAAGAGAACAGAGCTCGTTATACCGAGCCTCCCTTTCTGCCATCGGAGAAGCGCAGGATCTATTTCGGGCCTGAGACCCCAGTGCTTGCCCCCTTGACAACGCAAGGCAACCTGCCATTCCGTCGACTATGTGTTGCTTTAGGCGCTCAGGTCACCTACTCAGAAATGGCCATGAGTCTGCCTCTAATTCAAGGTCAAAAATCTGAGTGGGCATTGCTGCGAGCTCACGAGTCGGAGGCGAGTCCTCCAGTGTACGTACCAAGCACATCTGTCGTTAAGGATTATGACAATAGCAAAGACCTCAAATTTGGAGCTCAGATTGCCGCAAACAAGCCATGGCAAGCTCTGAAAGCCACCGAGGTATTGACTCAACTTTGTCCACACCTGCGAGTGGTTGATCTGAATTGTGGGTGCCCTATCGATTTGGTCTATCGCACAGGTGCTGGGTCAGCACTACTTGACAACCAAGGCAAATTAGAGAAGATGCTTCGCGGTATGAACGCTGTCTCGGGAGAAGTCCCTACCACAGTGAAGATACGTATGGGCACGAAAGATAACAAGCCAAACGCATTGAAGCTGGTAGACCGGCTTGTGTACGGTGGGCCAGGATCCCTGGACGTTGGTAGTGGGCCGTCTGGTGTTGCAGCAATTACACTTCATGGTCGAAGCCGGCAACAGCGATATACCAAGAATGCTGATTGGAAGTACATTTCAGAATGTGCAGCTCTCATTAAGGAATATAATCAAAAAGGAGACGCAGTAGCTGACACTATACGAGAAGCTGACGGCAGGTCACAGTCGGCAAGTGGCAAGGTCTACTTCCTTGGCAACGGTGACTGCTATTCGCAGGTCGATTACAATTCTCATCTTGAGGAAGCCAAAGTTGACTCCGTCATGATCGCTCGGGGAGCGTTGATCAAACCGTGGATATTTGAAGAGATACAGCAAGGACAGTACATCGATAAATCGGCTAGTGAGCGTCTCGCTTTGGTCGAGCAGTACGTCCGGTATGGCTTGGAGACTTGGGGTTCTGACGAGATGGGCATTGGGACCACAAGGCGGTTCTTGCTTGAATGGCTTAGCTTCGCCTACAGATACGTTCCTGTTGGCATCCTCGAGCATTTGCCGCCAAAATTACAAGATCGTCCCCCCGCTTGGAGAGGGAGGAATGACCTTGAGACCTTGCTAGGGAGTGACAGTTACAAGGATTGGATCAAGATCAGGTAAGAAGTCCTTTCAAGTCATGTCAAAATTCTGTCGCTCACACTTTCATAGTGAGATGTTCCTTGGCCCGGCACACAAAGACTTTAACTTCCAACCCAAGCACAAATCAAACAGCTATGAGATCGAAGCAGAGGGCTAGACCGGCTCCTAGAGAATTTGCTTGTTCAAACGCGCATAAAGTAGAACATAGCTTGCAGTTCGCAAGCAAACGGTCCCAAAAGTGCATACAGAGGCATTTCACGAGAACATAGGATAAAGCATAGATAAAGTTATAGAACATTAAGCATTAAGAATAACAGATCAAGCTGTAGGCAAGAACGTAGATAACCCCATCTATGCAAAGTTGTGTAGTGAATTGCTAAATCCTGTCACATATGGCAAGAGCTGGGTTTGCCTTGCCAAGACAGGGGGCTGGGCAAAATGACGTCCGGCCGGTTGCTTTTTGGTTGCGTGCCAACTTGCCAAATTGAGCTTCACACAACACTGAAGCCAGCTTGGTTCAAAGCTTCTCAACGTCAACCTCAAGATCATCGCAGGTGCCTTTGGAGAAACGCTTTCAGCGTTGTAAACAAAGCGTGGTTGTTAATCAGATACAACGCAACCCACTTTACATCATCCCGCCAACTTTCCACGTGCATAACCGCCAAAATGACGCTCTATTACACCCTGGTGAGTTTTCTCCTTCAACATCTTCACATTTCAATCTTCAACTACATTGCAACACCCAGTGTCCAGTCCCATCATCCTGAACAAAAATGGCACCTTCTCTAATATATTCTCCGGTTCTCTTCCCATACCACTGCCTCTTCCACGGACTTCTGCTAACGCGATGGTTGCCTAGGTCTTCGCCCTTCTGGTGTTCGAGATGAGCATCTTCGGACTCCTAATTATACCACTACCCTACACAATGAAGCGCAAGCTCTTCACCTTCATATCCGAGAGTCCTATCATAGCGAAGCTGCAATATGGCATGAAAGTATATCAGACACCCCACCCCGGCCGTATTGGACCCCCAGATGCTTATAGCAGGACAGATTACTTTTATCTTTATCCTCATCCTGTTCATTGATAGTGTGAATCGTGTCTACAGTGTCCAAGTTGAGCTGGCCAAGACCAAGTCAAGCCAAAAGTAGAACTCCGCCCCCCATCATTGCTAATTAAACCACTAACAACCCTTAGCTCCGCTATGCTTGAAGGCTCAGGACGTATGGAGGTACAAGCTCGCAAGTTCTATTCCCAACGCAACATGTATCTCTGCGGCTTCACCCTCTTCCTCTCCTTGATCCTCAACCGCACCTACGTTATGATCCTTGACACTCTCCGCCTCGAAGAGAAGGTCAAGCGCTATGAAGGTGACCCAAAGGCGTCGGGCAAGGATTCCGACAGACTCGCTCAGGCCGGTGATGCTGGAGAGATTGGCAAATTGAAGAATCAGCTGGCTCAGAAGGATCGAGATATCGAGACGCTCAAAAAGCAAAGTGAGGGACTCAGCCGCGAATACAACAATCTTGGCGACCAGATGAGCGCCAAGGATGCGACTCCCAAGAAGGATAGGTAAACGCTTTCAACAACATGAAACATCGGTGAATCGCCAAATAGGGAACAACATCGATACCTTCGAGTTGGAGGACTAAGATTAACCCGGAAGTAGTGTGCGGAGGTCAAAAAATGGGTCACGTCTGTGTGACGATGGGCGTCTCGCGCCTGCATGCATGTCATAGTATACCTTATTCTTATGATAGAATAGCCAAGAATAGCAGTTTGGGTTTCAAAAGGTTGGGATGCAGATAGAATGGCAATGGATTTCATGTTTGTGTTTTGCTCTATTCTGCACAGCTCGACGTGCGTATTTCTGTTCGACATTCTTGGACGGCATAGGCAACACATCACACCCTCTTGTTCTCAAGCACTTCTACCTGTTCCATGGCATTGGATTCCTTCCCGCAGTGTCCGCGAGCCTTCCGATGCCGTCTTAAATCCTCCGTGAGTCGATTTCCCATGTGCCAGCTCATCTACCAACAACAACAAGCAATTTGAGACCCGGTGATTGGAAGCAGTGTTGTACCCAAGAGGCTCGAGTGCCATAAAGCGATCAAGCTGTGGGAACTGTCGTTAGCTTTCCCGTCATGGGCGCCTAACACAACTCAGCCAACCTATCACATCGTCCCCAACAGTGATACCTTCATGTCCTTCACCCTGCTTCTATCCACTGATACGGCCCATAGCGCATGTCGCAGAGTAGTTTTGAGAATTGCGTAAGAAGAAGAAACACAGCGCTCCCTCGGTTTCAAGTGAGCCTATAGAATTGCTGCTCTGGAAGCTGTGGCGCACAACCTCCAATATTTTCTATAAGGGTCAATAACGATATGATACATTGATACATATATATCGGAGGCTCTCATGCGCGCCTTTTCTGCATAGTATGCAGCCTTGTATGACACTACTCGCGTTGGCGTGTGTAGGTTGGTTTTCTAGCGTCCTATCGCGTTGCGGCAAAGCAATTGGATCTCCCTGATGAAAACATCCCTTTCCTGACTGGACGGACCGATTCCTACAGGTCTAGCTGCAGTCAACAACGGCAAGATCCAGCGTCTGTGTACATTCATAGCCACCGACAGATTCCAAGTCACCTATGAATAAGAGCTGGCTATTGAGTGTTGGACCTGAAGAGTTATTTGTCCCCCAAGCTCCTGCCCCGCATATCCTCGCTCTTAGCCTCATCTGTTGACCTCAGCTGCTTTCTCCGACTGCATCCCGACTTCTTACCCTACCATTGATCGTCCGCATGCTCTCTGACTCTCTGAGGGTTATCGTGGTCGCATTGGGGGCTCTACAATGATGATGGCGTTGAAGTCGCCGATGCTGCCTTCACCGGACCGTTCGTTAATGTCCGCCTTCTCTCCATATTCAGACTCCCCCACATCACCGGCACCGTTGAGATCTCCTGTACACCGTCCGCTGTATGTCTCCTATCCTCTATTCACATCGTGTACTGACATTTCAGATCCAACGACTATACAAATTCGCTTCATCCTCCTCCTAATCAGTCCCCGTACACCTCTAGCCCTAGTGACATCGCTGATCCCTCGCCCATTGCAACATCCTCAAATGGAACCGATACAACGGACATTGATGACACTGGTATGGAGAATGAAGGTTCAGATCCTACACCAGAACCACTGAAGTCTACGGAGCCGATCCTGAAGGTACGTGCACATCCCAACGCGGACATCGGTTATGCAGCAGCATTTGGCTAATCCATGTTTAGCTCGAAACGACGAATGCCGCCTCAGATGCCTTGAGACCAGGGTCAGATGAAGACGAACAGCCAAGCTCAGTGATACATGCACCCCAAGGTTTTGACGCATTTGTGAGATACGCCTTGGTTGGAGTAACAACAGTATCAACAGAAGACTAACTGGGAGAAAAGCATCGAACCTCGCCCCCACCTATACGACACTCTGAGCCAACGCCCTCTACAACATCAGATAGCGTTGTAGTTTCACCACCGGAAGGCGAAAATGGAGGTGATAAGGTAGTTGACTTCCACCCGAAATCACGAAATGCGCTAATCGAGTCATCAGAAATTCTCAAATAGTCCAATATCACCTCCCCCAATTCAGACCACAGTAGCTCCTGTCAGAGATTGGTCGGCGACTCCAAGAGCTCAAACCTGGCCAGAGGCGGAGGGGAAATCATCACCACCTTTACAAGCCGAGAGACCAAAGCAGTCGAGATCGAGTTCTCGGTCAAGCAATCTCGAAGGTAACATTATCTCAGTGTGCCCTTCCGCTCTCAAACCTGACTCAGTTGCAGATATACCAGAAACCCAAGCCATCGATAACAATGACGATTTGACTCCCCACACTACGCTGTTTGATCACACTGTTGAGCGCTTTCAAGAAACAGCGGATGAAGTGGCAGCACTGAAGATTGCTCTTAGCGAATGTTGGACATTATGCAACACGCTAGCCGGACTTAGCTATATTCACCGTGAGAGGATATTTAGCGATGAAAGGTCGTTCAGCTTTTCAGCCAAAGGCGACGTGCAAGAACAAGCGTGGAAATCATGTTGGAAGTTGTGCCAAAAGCTATACGAAACACGGGATGAAGCAGTAGCCTCTCAAGTTAGGCCGACGCTTGATCTCTGTCGTGACTTTTGTCAATGTTTATTTGAGGTACGGCGGAGAGAAGACGACGTGGCTGATTCCGTCCTACGCGTCAGCTTCGAGCTCAATAATCACCTTTATAACACGCACGACCGGACGCTGCCGGAAGCTTTCCGAGAACGGACGCTGGACTTCTACATAACGCTGTGTCATCGGCTGATGAAGCAGCGATCAGATTTGGCACGGGAAACAGATTCTTTGCTCGAAGCATGCTGGTCACTTGCTGAAATGCTCTTCAGCTTGCGACAAAACAAAAGGGAAGGTAAACCAGCTGACGAGGAACTCTTAGGCTCCGCGGTTCAAGCCTGTTGGGAACTTTGTGATCTCTTCCGTGAAGGCTGGACTCAGATCCGACCAGATCGTGGTACTCCAAGGCCTAGCCAAACAACATTTACGCAGGCGTTTCAACAAGCCAAGCAATCCCAAATGGTAGCCACTATTGCTAACGTTCCAGAGGCAGAGGAATTTGACGAAGACTTTGGCCGCGCGAACCCAGAAACACCGACAACAGTTTTCGAAGATACCCAGCAAGTCTCGCCCGATGACGAGGGCACAGTCCCCAATATCCTGGTGGTGGGCACGTCCGAAAACGGTCGCCAGCAACTAGCCCCCCGTCAACAGCAATGGTCGTCATCTTCGAGTACATTAAGTGGCTCAAGCGGTTACTCCAGCCAAAGCAGATCCTCAACCTCCACGTCAACAATAATAAATCCTGCTTCGACTAACCCTCACGCCGAAGACCCTCACCTCACCTGCCTAAAAGTCCTCATTGTGAACGCAGCCATAACAATAGGCTTCCAGCGCTCTTCTTCAACCACGCTCGCCGCTTTCGTCAAGGCCATACCCTCAAATAGCTTCGGCACCCAACCGTGGCAATTACAATTGCTGGCTAGCTACAAAAAGCTTGTGGCATCTGATCCAGGCTTCAGAAGTCCAGGACCAGTCAGAAGAGCAGCGGCAGCGCATGTGGCGCGTAGTGTGAGATGGATGGTTGGTAGTCATGGACAATACGCTTGGTTGAGGGATCTGTATCGGTTGGTGTTTGGGTTCCATGTGGAAGAGGGAGAGAATAGAGACGGTGTTTACATTCAGAATTGATCCAGGATTTTCTATGTGATAATCTGTTAAGGGTGTGGGAGGCAATTTGGGCATGCGACTTCTTCTCCAAGCATTTGCGAAAAGATTGGGGTGGCTATGTTCTTGCATTCAGCGTCGATGTCTTTGGATACCCCCTTCAGAGTTCATTTTTCTTTGGGCTTGTATTTGATACGATATCTATTAGAGCTATAGTCAATTTCTCAACAAAAGCTTCACAGTTTTTACGTCCCTTGCTATTTATTCCATTTAGATTCCTGTCAGGACATCTAGAAGCCTTCAAACGTTCCTTCTCTTCCTACACAGCGTCTGCAGAACTCTTCTGTGAGAGCACATCGCCGACGGTCACTACTAAATCGCTCCCTCATCAACGAAAAGCATCATTACAAGACTTGATATCGGTGCTGCTCTAGCTAAATCTTCGTCACCCAACCCCCAACCCACAGAGTGCCAAAAAAAAAGAAAAAGAAAAGAAAAAATAACTCACATACAGCAACCTGGATTCGCTGGTGGTCACCCACCC
>QKZZ01001140.1:0-20114 GCA_003521265.1 Cetradonia linearis
CCATAGCAGCCGTATTCTTTCCCCCAAGATTGATCCACCGGTCCTCCCACTCCTCCCTATCATCCCCTCTCCCACCCTTCTGCACTTTTCGCACCCAGTAATTGATACCGCACGCAGCGTCCTCTCCGCCATCGATACCGTAGGGGTGATAGACGCGACGTTCGCTGAGGATGCTGACTTGGACTGGAATGCGGAATTCGATGTCCCTGATCACACCTTCGCCGCCTCGGTGTTGGCCCGCGCCCGCGCTGTCTGAGCGGAGGCTGAATTCGCGCAGGATGACGGGGTAGCGCCGCTCGAATACCTCTGCGTCTGTGATACGAGTGTTTGTCATGTGTGTGTGTACGCCTGACGTGCCGTCCCAGGTCGGTCCGGCGCCGGAGCCACCAGCTATTGTCTCGTAGTATCCGAAGCCTTTCGTGGCTTCTGTGGAGGTGGATAGATTGCCGCCGAAGCCGAATGTTAGGTTGTTACAATCGCCTTGGGATGCAGCGCAGGCGGCGAAGGCACGGAGAATTACGTCTGTGACGCGCTGGGATGTCAGGACGTTGCCACCGACTACGGCTGCTTTGTCGGAGGGTGAGAGGAAGGATTTTGGTGGGATTTTGACTTGTATGGGCTTCAGGCAGCCTTGGTTGAGTGGGATGTCGTCTTCGATTAGGCTGCGGAGACAGTATATTATAGCTGAATATGTGACGGCTTGAGGAGCGTTGGTGTTTCCGTAGACTTCTGGTCCAGTACCGGCAAAGTCGAAGACTGCTTCGCCTTTTCCGGCATCGATAGTGATCTTGAGCTTTATGGGACTACCATCGTCCATGTAATCAACAGCGCTGAGATTCTTGCCTTGGAACCTTCTGCTGACGTCTTTGAGCAAATTCCTAACGCTCAATTCGGCGTTGCCTTGAATGTTGCGCATATAGAATTGAACGACTTCTTCTCCGTATTCTTCAATCAATGCACTGATCAAGTTGATACCCTTTTGGTTAGCTGCAATTTGTGCTTTGAGATCATTTAAGTTGTCCGCTAGACATCTTGTCCCACTGCAGCCAGGATATTGAGCTGGTTCTTCATATAGCAATTCAGTGATACGTTTCTCGTTGAAATGGCCCTCAGAGACGAGCTTTTCTGACTTGATGGCTGCACCTTCTTGAAACAACTCGCGTGAATGGGGAGGCATAGAACCTGGTAGTATACCACCAATATCGGCATGATGAGCACGTGAAGCAACATAGAAAATGATCTCGTCTCCGTTGAAAGCTGGCGTGACAACAGTGATGTCAGGTAGATGGGTCCCACCAAATTTCGGATGATTCGAAACGATGACATCGCCAGGTTTGAGCTTGCCTCTCCATATCTCTGCTTGGGTGGTGACACATGTAGACATGCTTCCGAGATGGACGGGTAGATGGGGTGCTGTACAGTATTAACTTCTCTCTGTGGGAAAGAGACGGAAAATATTGCATACCGTTGGCGACAAGCCCTCCTGTCGAGTCGAACAAGGCACAGGAGTAGTCAAGCCTCTCCTTGACATTAGTGCTGACGCTAGTCTTCTGCAAAGCTCTGCCCATCTGTTCGGCGATGGCCATGAAGCGATGAGCGAAGATACTAAGCATAATTGGATCAACTTCCTTGGCATCAACTTTCGTCCCTTGCCCCTCTTCCTTGCCGATATTGATTACGACATGGGTCTCAATGTTAAGAGCTGTTGCACCTGGTGTTACGACTATTGTCTGGGTCCCATCGGCTAGGATTGCAGGACCTCGGATACGATCCCCAACGTCTAAGTCTTCAATTTTATAGATTGGCGTCTCTTGACGCCCGCCTTCGAAATACACCTTCGAGACGCCATAGCGTTTGCCCTTTCCAAGATCTTTTGGTTGGATCTCTTTCAGCTGCTTGTCAACAGTCTTTTCAAGGCCCTCAAAGCTCTTGCCGATACCTCTGGCTCGGACATCATCGACTATGATATTTCGGTCTGGTAGAGTGAAGCCAAACTCCTGTTCATGTTGTCTAATGAAAGCTTTTCCAAAGGCCCAGTCGTCACCATTGAAGTCCTTCTTGGCTTCTTCCTCGCTTGGTCTGACAACCATCAAGGCAGACTCTGTACCTCTATATCGCATGTTTAGATATTCCTCGAACACGATATTCTCGTTAGAGAAGCCTTGATCTCGAAGCCTCGCAGTTGAATTCTCTTTCAATCCATGCATTGTTTTCTTAAGCTCATCAACCACATTGCCTTTGTCCGACCAAGTCTTGGAACTAGGTACCTGACTCTCATCTACAACATCTGCTAAAGCCATTCCGTATGCAGAGAGCACTGAAGAATAGCGATGTAAGAGTATCTGCTTGATACCTAAGCTTTCTGCAATAGCCACAGCATGTTGACCACCCGCTCCGCCGAAGGTTGCCAGGCGATGCCGGGATGTGTCATGGCCTTTAGTTTCAGTTAATGATCGAATTGGCCTAGTCATGGTCTCATTGGCAATCTTGATGAAGCCGTAAGCTACTTCATCAGGTGTCATCTTCTTATCCTCACTGTCTCCTGCTATCTCTTTATTGATTTCCTCGGTAAGTTCTCGGAAAAGCTTCTCGCTGGCTTTCTCGTCAAGACCTTGATCTTCGGTCTTTCCAAATATTTTGGGGAAGAAGTCGGGTAGGAGACGGCCGAGGAAAAGATTGGCATCGGTCACTGTTAGTGGTCCACCTTTTCGATAACACGCAGGGCCAGGATGCGCTCCTGCAGATTCTGGGCCAACAACGAAAAGACCATTACGGAAAAAGAGACGAGATCCACCACCTGCGGCAACAGTGTTGATATCAAGCTGAGGGGATTGAATGGTCACGCCAGCGGTGGTAGTCTCAAAGACATGTTCATACCTTCCAGACCCATAGCGGCTGACGTCTGTGCTGGTGCCACCCATATCAAATCCAATCACAGGGGTTTTGGTCTTTGGATCATATGATGTGAGCGCATAACCTACTACCCCTCCTGCAGGTCCGGACAGGATAGCTCGTAGGCCAGAGAAGAGATCTACATCAACCAAGCCACCGTCAGATTGCATAAACTCACATCGAGCGCCCTCGGCACCGCTTTCTCTTTTAACGCTCTCAGTTCCCAGGCCTCCCTCGAAACCCGCTTGGAAGCCAGCTACATATTTCTTGATTGCTGGTGTGAGATACGCGTCAACACAAGCGGATGTAGCACGCGGCACGAGCTTGATCATTGGCATAAGTTGATGACTCAAACTGACATGCTCAAACCCGATTTCATGGGCCAGATCTCCCACCAGTGCTTCATGGTCTGGAAATGTGTAGCCATGTACAAGACAAACAGCAATACTGCGAAAGCCGTCATCGTATAGACCCTGCAACTGTGTCTTGACGGTGTCTTTTGATGGTTTCTTGAGTATTCGGACAGATTCCGACGAGAGTCCACGTACAAGGCCATTCTTTGTAGTAGAATCGTTGATCTCAGTGGTATGTCTCTCTGGATCTTCAGCATAATCTTCGAGCGTAACCCTTTCATCTATCTCAATCACTTTGTCATAAAGCACATCCGGTTTGTGGATGGCTAGGTCAAAGATCTTGGGTCTGGATTGATTACCAATCTCGAGACAATCCTTGAAACCTTCGGTAACAATCATGGCAATCCGTTCCCCTTTTCGTTCCAACAAGGCGTTGGTAGCTACTGTAGTACCCATGCGAATACTTTCAATCTTTGACGTGTCTAAAGGCTCGCCACGTGGGACTTCTTTGCCTGTAAATCTCGATAAAAGCCGTCGAATGCCCTCCAATGGAGCATCATCGTAATTATAGGGATCCTCTGAGAGGAGCTTTATGATGATATCATCTTCCATCTTGCCACTGCCTGGGTTACCAACGCAGTCTGTGAACGTACCACCTCGCTGTTTGCTATTAGTTTTATGGTATGACAATTTGATCGAGAAGCAATCTTCCTCACATCAATCGCTATACGTATACCATGGTCTCGTGTAGAGCCCATTTGGCCTGGTCAAGGGTAAAGCAATAGATGAAAACGGTTAATAGTAAAGTTTAGCTATTGAGGGTAGTTGTCGTATATACTGGCAAGTGGTAATAGAATTCAAGCAACAAGCTCCAATCGTAAGAATTAATCTTATAAAACATTTAACAGGCAGTAAATGTGCGATTCTTCAAGACCATGGCCCAAACACGCAAACAAACAGTGCTGCTGGGCTAAATTTTGGGGACCAAGTTGGGAAATTGAGCATCCACGAGATTATTAAACCGTGAGAGCATGAAGATTGCTATGGAAGACCTTATGATTTCACTCACGAAGCTGAAATAAATTATTTACAGAGAAGAGAGGGAGCAGTTCGAGCCAGGAGTCAGTATGAGGTGAGTATGATGCAAACGACGCGCGAAGCAGGTTTAGCCGAGGCACATGGTTCTATTCCTAGAATACCCGTTGAAGAACCCCAAGATTCAGCCTGGCTTATATAGTTGGCTTCTTGACTTTCCCGACGCCGCCGCGAAACAGTGTGATTACAGGCATGGGCACCTTCATCATCGAGGATGAGCCGACTTGGCCCTTAGAATTCCATACAAACGTCCTGGTGGTTTTGCTTCACAGGCAATCTACCCAACGGCCAGGACACAGTCGAGTCTGTATCGGTCAGCGTTATCAAGAGAGATCAGAGCCGCTGCCGCCAAGACAACTTTCGACAGTACACAGTCGCTAGCGGCAATAGAGGGAGGGTATATGCTGGGAGATCATGGGGAAAGCTATGCTTCGAAATGCAAAGAGTACCTAAGATTACAAAAGAGAGGTCTTAGGAGAACATGGTCAATGAACATTGGAATCATACTTTTGAGGAGGGAGGGCATGCGTGTAGCTCGTGGAAATGACAGAATCTCTGTAGCAGCTATGGTTTAGTCTCCGTCTTGCTGTTATGAGATCACACGGGCGAGTTTACTTGTCACACGACCCTCTAGCTTTGAAAATCTGGATGTTTGTCGACGATCGTTTTGATGTGATATTGGCATCTGTGAGCAGGCGCAGGAACTCAACAGCCGGAGGTCGGTCCAGCTGGCACGGACCTTTGGCGTAAGCTACTTGGAATGATTACAATATCTTTCGTGATCAGCATTCATGTATACTTGATATCGAGTACGATATTTTTGAATGCATGGCATTGAGATCTATACTATTACTTTTGAATTGTCGCAGACGACTTGAATTTCTCATAGTAATATATATGGGACAGGCGTCAAAGACAGTATATGCAAGAACTTTGTGAAGATAGGAGTTAGTCGATGCAATCATTCCATGATAAGCTCAACCCAAAATCAGTCGAGCATGATTGCTCTCCTAGTCCCGTGCTGAAAACCTTCAAATACCTCGTTCAGTATGTCTAAAGCTCTTCTACATGTACATGGTAGATAACAGGGGCCTTCAATGACTGTTATTATGTTCTCCACAGGGAAGCCATTTCCCTCCACCTCATGGAGCGCTACCTCTGCAAGTTCAGCTTTGACAAACAAGGAGTGAGCTAATTTCCCGGATGATGACAGTACTCGAAGTTTCTGTGGCTTGTTTGATGTACCCACGGCCGCGTACACCGAGCCGTAATACACCAATTCGGACTTAAACTGCGCTATGATGGTATAAATTTCTGTGCATCGCTCTAGAGATTTTAGCCCATCTAAAGCTTTGATGAAAAGCGCCGGATTCA
Source organism: Cetradonia linearis (assembly GCA_003521265.1). Classification (NCBI taxonomy): domain Eukaryota; kingdom Fungi; phylum Ascomycota; class Lecanoromycetes; order Lecanorales; family Cladoniaceae; genus Cetradonia; species Cetradonia linearis. The sequence goes on from QKZZ01001140.1 coordinate 5,715, forward strand.
CCGAAAGCGTGTTGTCAATATCTGGCACGTAGTATAAACTCAGATAATCATCTTCGGAAGAAACCATCCATGTACATGTATCATCTGTGAAGCCGTCTACCTCGTTTGGGACCAAGAATATTCTTCTGAGACTAGATCAGTGTCAAGCGTAGTTGAAAGTTGTTTATTATCCTCGGATCGAGCGTTCGTATATTTTGCCCCTTCGCATTGAAGGGAACCAGGAAAGGCTCTGCGGGTACTTAAACACCGGCCGTCAAAGACTATCGTTTCAATGAATAAGAGATATGCGACTTGACCATGCTGCGAAACAATGAGAGGGCGACCTGTCTCAGTTATTCGATCTGTAGCTATCATGCTTAGCATTGCTTGATCGAAATACTAGACATCTCTGGCACTTTAGGTGTTCTTTTAGTTTGGGACCCATCAGAAAACAATTGTAGTACTAATTCAAGTAGAACTCAGATCGAGGGAAAGGCAGGCCCGTCTATTCCGCAATGATTGTGTTAGATGTCTTGAAACGATCAGAGAGATCTCGACCCAAAACCCTGAGCGAGTCAAACAGATTAAATAGGCCGAAATTCATCTCTGGATTATGAAAACCCCATTGAAAGTAGCTCCGGACGATGGCCATTCCACTCAATGTTCGGTTTACCTTGACAGAGTGACGCTCGCTTCCAAGCAGGGTCTCAAGGCCGTTGACCCTTTTGAAAGATTGCACGATGAGTTCGTTGGGATGAGTCTCATCCAAGACTTCAATAAGTACTTTGCATCGAGTCTGCTGTGGGAAACCCCTCCACCAGCTTGGTGTTAAGGTCGAAGGACGGGCGCTATTCCAAAACACCATTGCACGAACGCAGCGATCCACACGGTCATGCGTGTGGGAGTCTTGATAATGACAAGATTCGCTTCTCCAATACGTTCTAGTTCCCTGGCAGCTCGAGCGATTTGGAAGATAATGTTGCCAGGGGGACATACCCTAATCTGGAGGGGTGTAAAGCTCGGGACAAACTCTCCTTGGTGTTCCGATGATGTGATACTGGATAGAGCGAAAACTGGCGATTTACCAGACTCCGGAGAGGTCACTGAGGTATGCCATCAGAGAAAGACATCACCGAAACCAGCTTTTGCAATCTTCGGTTACAAAGCTTCAAATAACTGTTTTCGCTGCTGGACTGTTGGCAGTAACTGTGATTGCGGCGAGAATAGATCGAGGAGGTTATGAAGCGCCCTCGTAGCCTGGAAAGAAGAACCAAGTAAGGGTAATGCTGCTGCCAAGGCGAGAAAGCGTACTGATATTCTGTTAGTCGAGCTGCATATGAGTTGTTCACAAGCGTAAATGCCCACAGCTAGCTTCGGTAGAAGCTAATTGGTCAGCACTGTCACTAGCGGAGTATCCAATCATCGTGGCAAGGTGCTCTATCATATGAGATGTATATCTTCGTTTGGCTAGTCCCTCCATTTTCATGCAAATTGTGGAACACGTAGCCAAGGTTGCACCATACGATTCGCAGGCGGCAAGTGCGAGCACTTGTACATTGTCGGTGGTTGCTGCCTGAAGAATTCCTCCAGCAATGGTAACAGTGTTCTGCGCAGCTGTGTCAAAGCTTAAGTTGAGCTGGACAAGTGACCGAGGCTGCATTGACATACTCTTGTTGATAACGAGAGTCAGCCTTGTCTCCGAGGACGTCGAGATTCAATTCGAGTTGTGTGGCGACGATATGTAGAATGTTCGCGATCAGAACCTTAGCAACGACTGAAACGTTCGGATTGTCCAGTATTTGGAGCACACAGAGAAGTGGATTGAGGTCTGTATAATTGGGAGATGGGGCATGAGTTGTAGGAGGTTAGCGGAACAGTTCCACATACATACAACAATATCATATTCACCTATAAAGCAGATTTCCACGAGCAAGGGCAATATTGGCTATTAAGATAAGAACGATAGAACATTGGCATTGGAAGTATCACGCAAGAAGTGCGCTTGACAATGGCTCTAAGCGATTCATCTACCTAAATGACAACACGAAAGACCCGAAACAATTCTCTTTACGCCACTCCAAATCCAGTTCTATAGGATGAGTGCCGGATTTCCCAATGCCGCTTGATATCGAAGACCACCATGCATGCAAAAGAACGCCAAGAATGCTTACAAATTTCAGAATGTCATTCCCTGGGTATATATCTCCCTGTGCTCCGAACGATGATCAATGCGAATTCTGACTCAATAGTTTACGGTCAGGCGTCATCATCGCCCAATGAAACGAAGAAGTCTCGTGCCAGTTCGAAGCTGAGGAAGCTGCTGGCCATGCTGGGGGCTACCTTGAGGAGATTAGGGACGATTCCTTTGTAGAATCCACGTAGACCTTCTTCGGCCGCTATTATCTTGATGGCGTCCCATATTGATTTATATTTGTAGCCCATGCTCTTCATCTTGTTGATTTGAAACCTTCGGCGCAGTACGTCGCTGGAGAATATCAGCTTTTGTACATGCTAAGGCATGGAAAAGACCTTACAGTGGATATGTGGATGTCTGGGCAACGGCACCGGCGACCGCACCAGCCAAGAGCTTGCCATAGCTTGATGGATTTTTCTGGCCTTCTGGTGTTAAGGCGATCCTCAAGAACTCGTAGGTCATGAAGTTGAGGCCGACCTGGGATCGTCAGACGAGACCGGAGAAATTTGGCCGTTCAGTGCCACTCACATATGGGGCCACACCAGCTATCGTAGGCACATAACCACCATACAAAGCCAGAAAGCCGCCTTCAGTCGTAAATATGTTGACGCCTGTCCTCCACATCCCAGGTAAGTTTTTCCTCTGTGCATCACTGAGAGTGGCAAAATCTGCAGTTTGTACGGAAAGCCGCGTTCTGATAATATCAAGTGGGTAGGTGAATGTGACCGAGGTAATCCCCGCAAACCCTCCGCAAAGGAGATTCTTCCATGGTGGTGGTTTCTCGCCTTGAGTCATTCCCAGTGTCTGGTTCAGTAATAAAGATCAGTCTGTGTAGGCTAATGCGCTGAAGCCATGAGGTATCTGCTTGCCTTCTGGTAGAGGTTGTAGCTCGCAAATTGTACGGCGGAGTATGGGATGATACGAATGCAATTGGCACCGTTACCTCGCATGAGCCCTCTCCAACCCTCATCTCTCCACATCTTCGTAAGACCTTGCCCAATGGGTAACTTGTATCCTGTTCTACCTGCGCTCTGTATCTGGAATAAAATCTTTAAGCGCTCAAGAGGGGAGACGACGGTCCTCGAGACCGCTCCGGCAACACCTCCGGCGAGGAACGCGGCGAAGACAGGCTGGGCAATGGTATGCCGTAATTGTATGAGCCGTGATATTGGTGCGGGTAGATTTTCCTCAGCCATCGCTGAAGGAGCTCGCCTCTCTACCCTCATCGGAGGCGAATAAGAAGAGAGAAAGGATAGGTGTCACCCGTCCCCTCTCCTAACTTAGTGGTTGCAGATCACGGTCGCTGGGAGATATGTATCATGTAATGGATTTTTCAGTGTGATCTGAAGATGTAGCTGTAGCTGGGTCGGAGAATAGACGCTTGGATGTGTCTAATGTTCGAGGGGAGCAGTGGGATAATCTGCAGTGCAATCGTGGAGGGAATTTCGGTTCTGCGGCATACAGCGTTGGTCGACGCGGCGTGTGCAACAGGTATGCAGGCTTTACGTGCGTAAAAGATGGAGCGTCCATGAAATGCTGGTGGGGTGGACCGGTTGGTATGTGAATATTGTTGTTGTCACAAGGGTGAAAGCATGAAGCCTTATTTTTCGGTTCTGGCCCCTGGAAACTTTGCCTCTTTAGGCCTATTTTTAAGCCTAGGAGAGAGAATTAGTGGAACCAGCCATACGTTACTTATAGGGTAGGAGTTTGATCGCTGGAACAGGCTGAAAAGGTGTGTGTAATAATAGATTCCCCTTCAGCCTCTTGAAGAAAGCAAAGAGGTTGTCGTACGCACGAGAGTAGAGGTGCGGGAATGTTTTCGTGACTTCTATGCTGACTCATCAGCCGCTAGTCAGCAGAAGCTCATGCTGAAGCAACCCGACTACTTCTCTCCTCTCCAAGCTCAACACTTCCTCAGACCCAGCCAAACTTTACAAATTTCGGCTGGATCGTACTTTTCATAGCCTAGAATCGCGCATCAGAAGTCCAGCATGTCTCGAAGCGGCGGAACAACCCTCTACGTGACAGGCTTTGGCCATGGGACCCGCGCCCGTGATCTGGCCTACGAGTTCGAACGGTACGTCCACTCTGGGCTCTGATCATGAATCAATATCATGGGCCGACCAACACTCCTATCCTACTCCATGTCGCCTTGAGCCTTCTATCAATCCCAACGCTAACACATGTCAAGCTATGGACGTCTTGTGCGTTGTGACATTCCAGCTCCTCGAAGTGCTGCCAGCAGATTGTACGTACCGATTCCACTCCGCTGTCGATGCCACGAGTCGGCTTACACAGTACCTAGGTTTGCGTTTGTTGAGTATGAGAGTCGTCGTGATGCGGACGATGCCTATCATGAGATGCATAATAAGCGTCTAGGACGAGACGACATCTTAAAGATCGAAGTACATTGCTCGCATCTACCTCTTCTTTTGTTAGTCAGAGCTGATCATCGCTTCAGTGGGCTCGTACTCCTCCTTCAGCATCTTGGCGTTTTGACTCAGGCCGGGACCGTGATGCACGTGGTCCACCAAGCCGTCGTGATCGCTCTCCCCGTCGTCGCTCCATCTCCCCACCTCGTCGTGGCCGAGGTGACTACTCTCCTCGCAAGGATGACCGTCGCGAGCGTGATTATGATAGACGTGATCGGGATCGTTCTCGAAGCCCTGACGACAGAGACCGGGAAATGAAGGATGTGGATCGTCGCCGAGATGTTGACGATGATCGTGAGAACGGCACCAACGGGGATGACCGCAAAGGTAAGCTCACTCAAATCCATGAGGAAGTCCAATTAATAACACATCCTTGTCCCCAGTTGATATGGGATCCCCAGCCCTAGCTCACGATGAGCTTGATACCGCCGAGTGATTGCATCAATCGAGACGAAGAGAGGATTCGGATTGCGATATCTCAAGATTCTAGGACGTTGAATGACGTTAAAAGACCATGCAAAATAAAAGTCGGATATTTGTTGGGGCACTATTAGGTCAAGTTTTGTGGTTTCATTCCTTTTATTGCGCTCCCGGTCTTCGGCTAACAGTCAAGACTTGGTGGAATTTGAGAGCTTTATCATACGAAACTTAGTGGTCAACAGCTCGGTCGGTTACACGATATCGAACTCGTTTTCGGCGACGGAACCTCAATTTCTTTCTCATCCTGTACCATCGAGACGAATTAATAGACCCAATCGCACTTCAACACAGATCATGCTAGACCCCCACCCCCTGCGACCGAGCCTGCCCTTTTACCCCATAACCTCGCCGTCCAATGAACCGGCAACCTCCTCGTCGTAACTCGAATTTCTCTCCTTCTCGCACCCTCGCCGTCTCCTTCGATCGTACCCTACCGTGTCCACGCATACATTTCGGTCACATTTGGATCTTACCTTCCTTCCATCAGCGCATACTCTCTGCTGCTGCAGGATTACGGTAGGTACTGTTACTTTCACTTTTTATTTTGTCTCCGTCTGCGCAGATTAACGAGCAAGTTTTATGGGGTGGTGAGGCATCTATTGGTAGAGCGTAGAGATATACATGTGTAGAATAGATTGACAGGAAATAACTCTGCACTTTTGCTTCAACTCCCAAGACTTATTGTAAGCATCGCGACCTCAGCCGTCTCCGTGTGCAGTGAGGAGGCTTTCCTACTAAAGCATAGGTCTCAGTTTCCTAAAAGACATGGCTGCGCCTGCAAACATATCAACAGACCAGGAATTTGGCCTCTAGAGAGTCCGGGCCATCGCTACTGTAACTCAGCATTTAAATATTGCCACACTAAGTCGTTCAATACCGTTGTAACCACATTCAACAGTATCATTCGCCATATCCGTCAGCTGATCAAAGGGAACAGCCCCAAGTGCTAAGCGAGCCCACAAAAAAACACGCTAGTAAGAGGCAAGCAAATCCGCACATCAACCTCAAGACAACATCGACAACCATCGACACCCAACACCAGTAAAGATGGGTGAGCCTGCATTCTGATCTCTAAATGTCCCAATCGAGTATCGTCCTTCTGCTAGGCCTGCTTTCAAGACGTTCAAAGCTGCCACAGAATGCCACAATGACAGGCCGAAGACCTTGATAAACATACGCTAATCAATATGCAACTCCATAGGTATCGACCTCGACAAGCATCATGTGCGTAGCACGCACCGCAAGGCACCCAAGAGCGACAACGTCTACCTCAAGCTCCTCGTCAAGCTCTACCGCTTCCTAGCCCGTACGTCCTCCATCATCCTCTCTCCATAAAATGACCCTCACACCAGCCTCCAAAGCTGCTGGACAACACCTCACTAACACTACAACCCAGGCCGCACCGACTCCGCCTTCAACAAAGTCGTCCTCCGTCGCCTCTTCATGTCCCGCATCAACCGCCCCCCCATGTCCCTCTCCCGCCTAACAATGCTCGCCTCCCGCGGCACCCGGGAAAAAATGTCCCCCACCGACCGCACCCTCGTCGTTGTTGGCACAATCACAGACGATACCCGTCTTCTCACCGTTCCCAAACTCACCGTCGCGGCTCTCCATTTCACTGCTACGGCTCGCGCGAGGATAGAGAAAGCGGGAGGGGAGTGTTTGACGCTCGATCAGTTGGCGCTTAGACATCCGACGGGTAGTAATACGTTGCTTTTGAGGGGACCGAAGAATGCGAGAGAGGCGGTTAAGCATTTTGGTTTTGGTCCGCATAGTGGGAAGAAGCCTTATGTGGAGAGTAAGGGGAGGAAGTTTGAGAGGGCGCGTGGGAGGAGGAGGTCTAGGGGTTTCAAGGTTTAGGTCGTTGGCTGAGATGCTGTGGCTGGCTGCTGAGTGGATCTTGAGGGAGATGGAGATAAGAGGAGCTTTGCTAGAGAAAGATCAATGTGGGCAAGCAAGTCTAGAGGGTTCCGTGGTTTTGTAGCTAGCGAATGGCGAGGAAAAGCTTCAAACTACTTCATGGAATTATCTGCATAATTTTGATGAATCATGACTTGTGATTGTATTCGATAGGACAGTGAAGATGCTTCCGTCAGGCTATGTTCTGCAGGCAATTCCCAGGTTTTCGTTATTATCTATCAAGCATCTTCCATCTCAATGTCTTCTGGTACATCTACGTTGCTAACATTGCCTTCGCCAGTAGCTAGTAATGACCCTTCCTGGTTCAACTGCGATCGCTGCGCTGCTAATGGAGGAGCCGTAGCAATGCCTGAGAGACCACTGACCGCAGCCTGTTGGGATTGTACTACTGAAAGAGCAGGATCAGGAGCAACCGGAGGGGTATGCTCCGAAGCAGCCGAAGCAGCCGATCGTTGTTGTTGAATTGGGGGGATGGTTGAAGAGCTCGCGACCATGTTTGTAGCAGACGCTTGCCTACTTGAGCCACCACCCTCAAGCTGGTCCCAACTCTCTGGGGTGCGTGCCGGGTCGTTCCGAATATCTGCGCCTTGGGTATCCCACAATCGAGGCTTGTAATCTCTGAACAGGCCCCCCTTCGCAGTTCTCGGCCCGCTTCTCCTCCAGGCACCCCTCCTCGGTCTACCAATTGCGCCTCCCCTGTTTAGCGACTTTGGAGTGCCTTGCTCAAGTTCAACACCTTCTCTAGCTTCGCTCTCTTGTCGCTCAATATTTGCACGCTGCTGGCTACGCCAACCTGAGCCTTGGTTTGTTCTTTGTGTGTATACCGTCACTTCATCCTTCTCGCCCTTGGCTGCCTTGACTGCTATTAGCCGTTTGAGGAAATCAGCTTGATTTTGGCGAGCACGGTTGGGTGCTAAGCGGGATGGGATTTCGATGGTGGGTATTTGAGTGGGCTCCGGCGTTGCAATGGGCTGATCTGAGCTGGTCGGCACTGGCGTTTGGTGTCCTGTGTTCATCTTTGAGTTTGTGGGACGTCGAGAATCGAGTTGTACGGGACGGCCGGAGAGCTTGAGACCTGTTGCGGCAAGGACGGACACACCTGGCCCCGCCCGAAGGACTGGATGAGGATCGTCAGGATCCGGAGTGGTGATTAGAATATCTGTCCCAATAGCGCAGGTCCATTCGCAGGAATAAAATTGGTTCTGATAGGAAACAATAGGATTAGGTGTGTGGAAATCTAGGATTTGGATTCGGTCTTCTGGTCTCGAGGGTATTTCGGCTTGTTTGTCGCCACTTACAGCAGGCGTAATGGCTTCGGCCTGGTCAGTTGATGTAGGGGCGTTTTGATAGAGTGTAGTGGCCGCGTCGGTTTCGCCCACATATCCATTGGCAGCCGATGTGGAAGAAGCAGAGGTGTCTTTTGGAGTCGCTGTGCCTACATTCTGCTTAGATCGTAAGTAGCTTGATGATGACGAAAGATCGAGCGTGACGTAGAAGCTCTGCGAGGTGTTAATCAATACAAGGATCTCTGAGCGCTCTGTATTGAATCTTACTTCTGTCTCTGTTTCATGGTATTCGTACTCCCATTCCGGGTCATCGTCCTCGACAAGAGCCCCATGATCTTGAGGATTCTCCGCCATCATTAAGAGGTGATTAGCAAGACGAAGGCTGAGGACAGGCCGAGATCAAGTAGGAAAAGTTCCACCACCCTTGGACCCCAGAAGATGTTCCGCTTTGCCGATGTTCATCTTGAAAGGCTAAGTTCCGCCGACAAGTTAGGCAAAGAGTGGATAGAACATTGCTTGACGTGTTGCTGTGGCTTGTAGTGGAGTAGACACTTGGAGTAGACTACAGCCTGGCGAACGATGCAAAGTGTTTTCGAAGAATTGATCTTGCAACCTACTTGCTAGTATCGGCAGGCTACTTTAATCCTATTTTCCGCTGGCCGTTTTACGCGCCCTTCGCATCGAGCTAACGCGTTAGCTCATCGCCTCCGCTATATATCTCGAGTTTTCTGTTCACCATTCTTCTTCTCTCAAAGGAAATCGTGCTTCAGCTATTTGAACAGACAGCTACATAGTTGAGTTGTTCAAGGCCACGCATGAAAAGTACCCGGAAGAGTCGATCTGGGAATCTGATTCGACAGATAGAGTCAAATTCCTAGCCGTCCACATCCCCTTATCGAACCGACCCAGCCGGCATACTCAAGTGGAAATTGTAAGGTAGATAACTACTGCCACGTCTTTTTAAAGAATTGGCGTCAGAAATCGACTCTGTCAGAATGCAAGTCCTATTTTTGCTCGGTATTCTACTTTCAAGCTGGGACTATAATTAACGAACACTCCGAGGGTCGATGGAGGGTCTATGCTGCACCGGGGTTGCTATTAACAAAGATGACTTACTGGCCATACCAATTTCACATTACTATCGATCTGAAGGGTCGGCCGTAACTATTCACCGCCGACCTTCTGCAGAGTGCTCGCTGGCACCCTTTGTCAATCTTCCGGGTTTCGCCTCCCCTTTGCACAAGTTGCTTTTTAGCCTTTGACGACTCGTTTGAATTACTCCCAGCCCATTTCTGCATCAGAGCAGCAAGGCTCTGACCAATCCCAAGGAGGAAGGCGCCACGAAGAATCGAGGACAAAGCCTTTCCGTCCCTGTAACCCTACATAACGTAACCTGCAATTACGTTGTTAGCGGAAGGGACTCGAGCGTTTCTAAGATCACCTTTCCACTCCTGTTGTATGCATATCAACCCGGTCGCCCTTCCTGGCTCCCCGATTTCCACCTTCATACCCGACCCTGCGAACCATTTCAAACCAAACTGCTCGATCTCTTCCGCCTAGGATAAACGGAGCATTGTGTCGAACTCATATCAGCGATACAAGTCCAAGGAGGGAACACGGTGTCGAGTGAGTGAAATATTCACTGCCTATATGGGATTATTGTGGCTCTTTCCGCTCCCGTTTCGTGATCGCGTTATGGCTATTTCGTCATATCTGTTTAGAGCGTACCTAGGTCGGATCGAGACCAAATATGAACGAATTGAACAGGGCCAGAATGTTGTCAAAGGCTGTCAGCAACAAATCGTTCGCCTGGGCAAATCGTCCCGAAAGGCGAGTGGACTGCCTGGTGATGGGCAGAAAGATCCGACCCGGCAGGACTGACGAATACTGGAAGAAAGTTGATCGGGTAGTGAGGGGAAGGCATTCATTTTCTAGGAGAGGACTGAGGTAGACAGTCACTTGTTCAACTATGATAACGTCCTTGTCCCCTTATCCACACTGGCGCCCTCATCCGACTTGCGGACCGTTCTATGACTTCAACTCTCCTTTGCCCTCCACCTCCAGAATGTGGTGTATCGATTGTTTCGTGTGCGCAATTGGCCCAGGCCGGAGGGAAGAAGGAAGGCACGTAGCGAGACCGGACTATATCTAGCTCCGCAAAATTCACTCAATAATCTCGACAGTCAGTCGTTTGTAGTCGGCGAGCTTTCCGACTACGACTACTATTATGACCAGTCATAGTGACGGCGTCGTTGTGCCAATCGGAAAGGAGGTACAGAAATTATGATGTTGTGTATAAATAATGATATTGTAGTAACTAGACGATGGCAAAGACCACGGGGTCATCCCATTGCGGTAGAGACTGTATCGAGCTGGACGTTCATCTTACAGTGTATCTTGCTATATCTAGCAAGTCCGAAAGACTTCATTGTTGTCGATGAAGATGTAGTTCTATCTTTTGTGCCGCATTACACAGTAATTATTCCTCTAACCAACCACACTTTCAAGCGTCCGAGGCCTCAATGACATCATCTTGCAAGCGACTGCGCTATGGTGTAATAAGCCGATTTGAAAAGCCGAATACTCGTTCGCATTTTACGAATATAGCTGGAATAGCTAGCTTGTCGAGCGCAGCTTGATAAAGGGTTGGGAAGCTGTTCCGATCATTTCACCATCATTCTGTCAAGTGGAATTGTTGTTCAGAGTCGACCAAAGTGCTTCTCGCTTGCAATAAATCTCGCACCTGTCTTGACTAGACTGGTTGTGAGGCCGTGCGAGAAAACTGGCCATAATTGACTGCTTGCCTGCGCGGGCTGTATGGCATGTTTCTTCGGCAAAGTACCACAAGCATCTTGCATCACACGTACATAGCCTTCGATCTTGCCAGTCCATTGATCACGGAAGTCTTGTAGCCGTATTGTAAGATTGCGGAGACCAAATTGAAGTGGCACCATCTTGAGTGATGCTTTTGAGCTTGTTGGAGCATTGTAGAAGGAAAGAAACGTTAGCTAGTATTCATAAATAGGTGTACTTTTGAAATATGATTGCTTCCTAGCTTAATTGCCGCCATCACTCGTAAAGTCTGGAGGCAATTCTGAGCAACGTCAATCAGTCCCTATCTTTGTGTCTGCCCATCTGCCCATCGCCGTCAAAGTAGGGGCATGGGCTCCCGGGGGATAAAATAATGTGGAACACTAAAAGATATATGCTCTGCTTGCATGCTGTCTAACCTTACAGCCACCACTTTCATGAAGAAGCCTTTTATTATAAAGCTGGTATTTGAAGACTTTTCTATGATTTTACAGGCGGAATCTCTTTGACTGGGGCATTGGTTACGAAGATAGAAGCTTTTGATGTTTGGTAGGGCTGAATTTTCTTTGCTAAGCTTCGGATCTCGGTGATACATTGGGGATAGGCTAAAATAAAAAGGCTTGGCGTATATGTTGGTGTAGAACAAAGCGCCACTATTGTAGTGACATTGAGCATTAACGAACATCACATACATCACATACATCACATGCTCTTAGCCAGCCTATACTGATATATATACCGTCGAGCTGGCTAATACCTCGACTCTTCTGCTTTCAGCTGTGAGTGCCACTTTTCTCTTGATCCATCTTCTCATACACCAGCCGGGTACCCGCAATGCACATCTACTCATCTTTGATTCAGAGCAACTACAATTTGCATCCTACCCTCGCCCCGATTCATACGCACTTTAAATTTCCCTTCACCTCATTGTTTGCAATTGCTGACTCTTGGGGTCGGATGAATAGTCGTGGAGCTGATCGCACCAAGCATTTCGCGGCCCTAAATTCGACTTTGTCATATCTTGCTATGTTTACATGATTCCGGGTTATGGAAAAATGTACGTTTTATATCTTCGAGTACCAACATTGAGACACAAAACGGCCGGAACTCTAGATGGACCCGTCACGAAGCGTCCTAAGACAGGGTCCTACGAAGGAGAGGAAAGACTCCATGGGAGCTTCACCGGCTCCTTCGGATATGAAGCACGAAGAATTAGGGAGGAAGGACTCAAATGGCCTGCTACGGACATTCAAAGCTTCGCGAGATGCGTCCACAACAGGGACAACGCTGTCAAAAAAGCGAATAGTTGGAACTTGCCTTCTTGGTCTGAATTTGGTATTGTTTCACGTCCATATCCTTGGCGACAACTCCATCATTACCAGACAAAGAGCATGCAACCTGCTGGGCATCTGTGGGTATAGTGCGTGGTTCTGGCGACATGATCCTATACAGGACGTTGAAGACGTCCTTACCAATCCAGAAGACCTCTCGAACGACCCACGAGTGATGAGCGAAATTCCTCAGTACATCCTTGACTACGCACCTTTTGTTCATCTGTTTTCGGGCGAGCAATTCTGGCCGTGTGACATGGCCGAGCACTTGTTTCACGTCACGCCAGATTTGAACTATACGCCAATACAAGGTCGCCTTCAAAATTCGAACTTGACGAATCTGGATGAGTTGAATGAATTTGAGCATGGGCGCCATGTTTATCTAACGAGCAATGACAACGTCGAGGACAGACCGGATTGGCTTGCGGGAGAGAAGAACATACCCGATGATTTCCATTACGATGGTGGTGACGATGATGGAAGTGACTTTATAATGGACAAGCTCCAAAAGAGTAATAGCGGCGGACATAGTGATGCTCCAGCGGTACTTGTATCCGTTGACAAGGGCAGAGGCGTCGTCGATGCCTTTTGGTTCTTTTTCTACAGTTACAACCTTGGAAACAAGGTCTTCAACATCCGTTGGGGCAATCATGTTGGAGATTGGGAGCACACACTCATCAGATTCCAACATGGAGTACCCAGACTCATTTTCCTGAGTGAGCACAATCTTGGAGAGGCTTACAGCTACAGCGCCGTGGAGAAAATTGGGCGCAGGGTAAGCACTAATCATTCGGTTCTGAACGATTATTACTGATGCCGTTCAGCCTGTCGTCTACTCTGCAACTGGGTCGCATGCAATGTACGGAACACCAGGCCTCCACCCTTACGTTCTCCCGCTCGGCATTCTTCACGACGAAACTGACCGTGGACCACTGTGGGATCCTGCGCTCAATTCCCATACCTACACCTACAATCATCTGACAGACACGCTAAGTCCTTCAAATTTCACGCCTCAGGCTCCAACGCAATGGTTCTACTTTGCTGGGAAATGGGGTGATAAAGCCTACCCATTGGACGATGATAGACAATATGGCCTCGACGGGTTATATCATTATGTCAGTGGGCCTCTCGGCCCTCGATTCAAACATCTCAGCAGACGGAAAGTGTGCCAGGGAAGATACACTGATCCCTGCGTTATTAAATATTGGCTGGATACTGATGAAGTTAAAGTGTGGCCTGGCCTGGATGAAGGCGGAAGCGAGGGGCCTGAGGATCCAATGCTGAGACCCCCAATACGTCCAGAAGTATGATTTATGACAACTCACTCTTTTGGCGAGCGGTGTTTGGGTATACCCACACATTTTTGGTATCGTTCAGTAGTCATTAGACTATAAGGATTATCATTCCTTATCAGTGGCTGATTGTTTTTCTCTTTCGTTCCCAACCATTGTAAGACACCTTTGTTCCATCCCCGTTATGCTAAGCTCGTACTTTTCCTTGACAAAACGCCCGCACGCCCTCTCGCTTTACTCTATCATAAGTGCCTAGCTTCCAACATAGTTTCAATCGCAGCCATCACTCCGAGGCTCATTGCGCGTTCAGGCCTTCCGACCACCACCCCTCAATCCGTCCCCACAAACCCCTTGTCCAACCCATACGGCGGCGCCGGCCCATAAATATCCAACAAAAAAGCCCTCCTAGGCCCCACTACCGCCGTACCCCCCAGATTGTGACTCGGCTGGCCGCTCTTCAAACACCTAAATGCTATCTGCGCCGCGCTCTTCAGCTGTAGGAATACATCCTGGGCATCCATCCTGGAGCGCTGTGAGATCTATCTCGCAAGTATTTTCGGGGTCGGCGTGGCGCTAGGAAGTTGGAGGGATGAATATTTGGGGTGTTAAGGCGTCGGGAGGGGTCTGGCCTAGGAGGCGGAAGATGATGGAGGAGCAGCCGGGTGTGGCTAGGGG